>VSMD01134005.1:0-184856 GCA_008750895.1 Mirza zaza | reverse complement strand
TTTTTTGAGACAGAGTCTCACTTTATTGCCCAGGCTAGAGTGAGTGCCGTGGCGTCAGCCTAGCTCACAGCAACCTCAAACTCCTGGGCTCAAGCAATCCTGCTGCCTCAGCCTCCCAAGCAACTGGGACTACAGGCATGCGCCACCATGCCCGGCTAATTTTTTTCTATATATATTAGTTGGCCAATTAATTTCTTTCTATTTATAGTAGAGATGGGGTCTCGCTCTTGCTCAGGCTGGTCTCGAACTCCTGAGCTCAAACGATCCGCCCACCTCGGCCTCCCAGAGAGCTAGGATTACAGGTTTGAGCCACCGCGCCCGGCCTAGAAGCTATTTTTCACTTCAGTGAGATCTGTCGGCTCAAGCTTCTGCATCTGCATCTGCTGATAGACTTTCATCGTGTGTGAGTGTGTGTGTGTGTGTGTGTGTGTGTAGATGTGCACATGTGTCTTTGTACATCACTGTGAGAGCCCACTTCAGTAGTGCAGGGAGTTCACTGTTACGACACATAATGACTCGTGAAGTCCAGGGCACAGGCGGGAGGGTCTCTCCGGCTCCTTGTGCTCTGGGCTGGCACCTTCGGGCCTCTTGGCTGCTTCTCTGCACAGGAGGCTGCAGCAGCCGGCCCCTGAGCACCGGGTCTGCCTCACTGCAGATCTAGCTGCAGTAGTTCGTGGTTTCCCAGCACTGGTTCCCAATCCCAGGAGAGCAAGAATCTGCCTGCCTGCCTGCCCAGTGTGAGTGAGATGGTCCCCCTGCTCCACCGCCTGTGGCTGGGGGACTTGTCACACGGTCTTAGCGGACTCCCTCCCAACCCCTGCTGGGGGTGCAGCGTCTCAGAGAAAGGGGCTGTGGGGGCAGAGGAGATGACCCCACCTAGCGTCAATGGCAGTGTGTGGAGGTGCCCAGGGAGAAAGTCTCTGGGCAAGGCAGGGGTGACTAGATTTCTCAAGAAGCTACTAACTCTCATAGATAAATGTCGCAGGCACAGAGGAGCAGAGTCGTGCCTGGGAAGACAGAGAATAGACAATGAACAGCTGCTTGAGTTAACTGACCCGTACAGACTGTGAACAGGGAAGACACTGCTCGACGCTTCTCGTGGGTTCTAAGAGTGACTGTTGGTGCGCAGAGTCACAGTTGAGGGAATGGGCCGGTGTTGAACGTGGAGCTCCCTTCGGTCCTGGAGGGACACCCCCATTGGCATTCTGGTGGGCACACTGCTCTCAGACGCTCATTTTCCAACGCAGGACGTGAGCAGTTTCACAAACATCCACCAGATGGTACCTTCCGACAAGAAATTAGGTTCCAGGTTGTGAAATCCAAATTGTTTTTCCGCCCCACCGACAAGCTGTGGAATTAGACGCCTGCACTGGCTGTGGTCAAAGGAAGGAAGCCGACAGGGACCCATCCCAGGGGGAAGCTTACAGTGTGTTTAGTCTCGGGAATATGAAACAGAACGTGGAGTGTCCTTTTTGTGTCGGGGGGAGCCGCTTGTAGGTGAGTCATGGAAAAGGCCATGTGTGAGGGAAAGACTTTGAGGTTATCTCTCGAGAGGGACTGCTTATAAAAGTCCTCAATGAAACCTTTGTCTTATCCCACAAGTTGCCAAATATTTTTGCGTCTGCATGCACTGCCGAATGCCCTGAAATGATGGCTGGCAGCCTTACAAAAGGAAGCCTTTGTTGCAGAGACGTCCTTGTTTCTTTAGTCCTTTGGATGCTAAGCCCTGAGCCACCATGTCCCCAGGCTGTTTAGCCTCCTCGCACTGGGGACAGTAACTCACGTTTACTGCGGTGTGGCCGTCTAGTCCTGATCTGACGCTTTCCTGCTTCAGCGCTGAAGTTCAGCAGACCTGAGCGTTGGCCGTTCTGGCTCACTGAACTGCTTGCACTGGGGACAGTGCTGGGTCCTCACGCTCGGTCAGGGAGCTGGGCCGTTTGGGGTGGGGAGGGATGCATGTTTAATCGTTTTCTTCTGGTATTTTCTTACCAAGCCCCCTTGCCCTATTTTGCTGGTGAAACATATGTCAGGAAAATTAAGACTGGAGAAAGAGGTCTTCTCTCGGCTTTTGAGTTTCGGAAGTTTAGGCCGTTCAGAGGCAAACCCTGATAGACTTGGGAGAACTGGGTGGTGAATAAGTACAGCTTTCCTGGGTTGGGGAGCGAGCAGGGAGTGGCCTGGGGCTGGATAAGGAGACAGTGGGTGCCGGTCCTTGCTCTGCCTGCAGCTGTGCTCCCTGGGGAGGGGCAGATTGTGGGTCTGGGGTGGGGACTCGAGCCCCAGCTGCAGAGTAAAACGCAGGAAGGGTGTGAAGATCCCAGTGGGGAGAGGGCTGTTCCCCCGCCCAGAGCAGAGGGGGAGAGGGATCCAGGTGACTTTGAGAGGCACAGAGCCAGCAGAAGAAATATGTGGGCTCAACGGTGTCTCTCAGTGTGCTGCGATGGAAAGTGTCCCCTCCAAATGCTGCATTGGAGAGTGTCCCCTTCAAATGTGTGCCAATGTGGCACCAGAGAATGTGACCCGATTTGGAAATGGGAATTTTGTAGATATAATCAGGTAAAGGTGAGGCCATTCTGGATCAGACTGAACCCCAATCCAGTGACTTAGCATCGTCATGAGAAGAGGGAAATCTGGACACAGAGCCAGATACACAGAGGGGGACGCATGTGAAGATGGGGGCAGAGACTGGCACGATGTCGCCACAGGCCGAGGACCGCCCAGGGTTGCGGCGACCAGCAGAAGCTAGAAAAGGCAGAGAGGGCGTCTTCCCTACAGCCTTTGCAAGGAGCACGGCCCTGCCAACACCTTGATTCTGAACACAGCCTCCAGAGCCGTGAGAGGATCCACTTGTGTTATGCTGACCACTGAGTTTGTGGTCCCCTGTTACGGCAGCCATGGCAAACTGACACAGACGGGGAGGAGGATGACAGAGGAGCAGGTGTGGACAGAAGATGCCAGTGCGGAGAGGGGACCACCAAGGGCTGATGGGCCGCCTTGACGGGGCATCCTGCGGCAGGGGTACTGACTCAGCGAGACTACATTCCTGCCATGGGTGGACTGGGCTTGGACCAGAGACTCAGAAAGAAAAAAGTAAAAGTTACGTTTTCTGCACCCTTGAGTTTGCAGACTAAAATTGAATACCAGCCGCACACCCTCTCCCTTATCATGCAGTTCTCTAAGAGTAAGGACTGTCATGTACATTTGATGGTCAGAAGCCGAGGCCTAGGAAGCCGGCCAAGACCACCATGCTCCACCGTGGCAGTGGGACTTGGGCCCACCGCTGCCCCTTGCCGAGCCCTCCTGCTTCTTGTTACTGCTTCCACTCACTTCCTGCTGCATGCCTGATGTGCCGGCTAAGCTCGCCTGGGCCCTGGGCCCTGGGCCCTAAACATGACCCCGTACTTCCTACTTGGGCCCTGGATCAGGTGCATCCTTGACAAATAGACCCTTCCTTTTGTGTTTCCCAAAAACCTACCCCTTACTCCAGGCCCGGCTCATGACACTTCCCAAGTCCCCCAAACCAGCTGTCATCTCTTTTTCAACTTTGGTAGTTTTGGAGCATTTGTGGGAACTCTTGTGTATGCGTGTGTGTGTGTGTGTTTTCTTTCTTTCTTTCTTTTTTTTTTTTTTTTGACAGGGTCTTTCTCTGTCACCCCAGCTAGAATGTAGTGGCATTCTGGGCTCAAACGGTCCTCCTACCTCAGCCTCCTAAGTAGCTGGGACTACAGGTGCATGGCCACCATGCCCAGCTAATTTTTATATATATATATTTTTTATAGAGACGAGGTCTCACTCTTGCTCAGACTAGGCTCAAACTCATGGCCTCAAGCGATCCTTCCATGTCAGCCTTTCAAAGTGCTAGGATTACAGGTGTGAGCCACTGCGCCCAGCCAGTGGGGGTTCTTTGAAACCAGCATCTTGTACTGCTCTGTGGCCTCCCCAGCAGTAGAGTTGTAGCCCCCGTGGCAGGTCTCAGAGCAGGCCTGTTGTTGTGTGTGGTGTAATCACTGCTAAAGTGCTACTGTTTTCCACAGTGCACGAATAGACAGCTTCCCTTGGCTTGTGACCAAGGCGGGCCTGTTATGATTTGGGGAGACAGATAGAAGGCTATCTGTCATCAGGGCTGGAGTGTCACAGCATCTGTGGGGGTAACCTGCGGTTGGGGCCGCTCTGTCTGTGTCCCTCATCCACCCAAGCTGGTGGGGGGCCCAGCCTCCCTAACAGAGCAGAATGGGATCTGCAAGCTTCTTTCTTGGGTGGCACAGCTTCGACACCTTACTGACTGCCTGCCAATCTGGTATCTTCCTCCGTCCGCTGATGCCTGAAATCCCTTGAACTGGCTGCACAGACCTGTGTTCTGGAATCTGAGATAAAACTTGAAAGGCATGATTTCCTGGGACAGAAAGGAGTGATTTAAATTCTCACTGGAGCATAAGCTGCTGATGGAAGCTTCTTTCCTGAGAACAGGTTTCAACTAGGAGGAGGAGGTTGGGCAGGGAGAAAACAGAAGGACACTGAGCTGACCGGTGGCCCGACAGCGACAGCAGGATTGTGGGAGCGGGGTGGGGGAGAAAGCCTGGGGGCCAGGGGTGAGGGATCAGGATCTGCACCCTGGGTCAGGTTCTGATTTTGACCTTCCACGCTAATGAGTCTCTGAATTTTGATTTCACAAGACTAAAAAAGTAACTTTCTAGAAACATTCTGGAACACCAAAAGGTTGCCACTATTTATTTGATTACTTAAGAACATGAACAATAAACAAACAAGCACAACAAAAACTCTACCACCTGTAGTCACCATCATTCATAAAAGAAAGGATATTTTAATGACAAAGGAGCGGGAAAGGCAATCTCTGAATAAAAGCTAGTTCTTTATATTGAATGAATATAGCTTATGTGGGGAAAATGACTCCTTTGGTCCTTTCTACCTCCCTTTGCTGTGACCCCGTGACAATGCTGGCAGAAACTGGCACTCAGATACCAACTGGTTTTGCAAATCCCTGTTCCATGCGGGACCTGATCAATTTATGGGGTGAGACATGCTGCCCCCTGGTGGTCCAAAGGAGTTGCTGTCACTGCTCAAGGGGCCTCTGGATATACTTAATACACAGGGCCTCTTCCTCCCATGTGTTCTGTCTTTATCGAACACCCACTGTGTGCTAAGCACAGGAGCCGTGTGGGGCAGGGCACGGGGAGATACAGAGAGCCAGCCCCTTGCGGTGAAGGGGCTTTTCTGTAACACTGATGCTTCAAACAAAAGTTAGCAAGAATGCCTGTGTTCGTGCGTTGAAATATCTGTCCCTTCGACACTGGACTTCACCTCGGCACCACTGCTTGCTGCAGGCACTTATGAGAGGCGTCACGGAACGTGCTGAACCTCTCAGTCTCAGAAGATCCTGGACGCTTAGGGCCAGCCGGCCACTGTCAATCTGGATAGCAAACAGAGAGAGGCTCGCTGGAAGAGAGATGTTAGTATTTACGTGGGAATGGGGCCTTGCTAGGGGAATACGCGTGCCATAGCATGCTATGTGCATATTCTGGGAGGTGAAGGAAGACAAAAAATTTTAAAGGGAAAGTGAAGAGGATTCCATAATTGTTTTGAAATTATCCCTGGCTACGAAGATCAGTAACACAGGTGATGCCAGTCTGAGTTGTCAGGCAGATGTCTTTGCAGAAGTATTTTTTGTGTAAGATTGTGGTTTCTGCAGAGTCTTTTGTGATGGTTTTTATCACGCATGCAAGTGTGAAAACCCTCTCTGTTTAGCCTTCCCAGGTGTATTTGTCAGGTTTTTGCGTGTGCGTGTATGTGTTTTAAAACATTAGTGACTCCTTTTTGATTCTGACAACTTCCATACCACTCAGTGCTTTATCTCCTGCCTTATCTGCAAGGAAGGCCGGGCCCACAGACTCTGACCAGCTGGACAGTGACCTCACAGACCAAACACGGCATACGTGTCCCCAGGGCATGCCTGTTCTCAGCCCTGAGAACGTCCGAATCCTGCTTACTGTGCCACCTCCAGGCCGAGCAGGCCTCCGTCCCCCAGGACGGCCTTCCATGACCACTTCTAACCCGCAGTGGCCTCTGTATCCTCAGGCAGATTCTCTACCATCTTTTTTTTCTTTTTTTCTTTTCCAAGTAGAGGTGAATTCCCTGATGGCCAAGGCTGTGTTTACCAGTTTTCTACCCATCCCTCCTTCTCACATTACATCCCAGAGCTTCCAATTTTTTTCTTTTATTATGTACGGGAGCTACCTTCTTCCTTTCAAATATTGGGACCACACTTAGGCCTCATCAAAGAAGAGAACTAGTTAAGTCAGTATAGGCTAAGTTATTTGGCAGTAACAAACAATCCCCAAAGGTCTGTGGCTTAAAATAACAAAGGCGTATTTTTTCCTAATGTTACACAGTTACCATGGGTCACTTAAGGATAGGGTCACCTGATTTTGCAGAGAAAAATCTGAGGCACCCAGTTAAATTTGAATTTTAGATAATCAGCAATTTTTTTTAGTATAAGTATGTTCCATATATTGCATACTAAAAAATTATATTTTTTTCTGAAATTCAAGTATAATGGGGCATACTATATTTTATCTGACAACCTACTTGGGGGCTCTGCTCCAATGTCTCCACCTGGGAACTCAGGTTAAAGTTGCCTCCACCATGTCCATATCCCAGAAGAGAGAAAGGCAATGTGGTGGGCATTTGCACACTGGCTCTTGAAGTTTCCTTTTGGAAGTGATCTACATCACTGCCAATCACATTTCTTGGGTCAAGGCTAGTCGTTCGGCTATTCCCACCTGCAGAGGGGTGGGGAAATGAAATCCTTCCATGTGCTCAGGAGGAGAGAGGACCAGGTAATTAGTGAACAGCCCAAATCACACCATAGTTAGACATGTTCTGGTAACACCTGGTAAGAAAATGTTATTTATTTATTTATTTATTTTTAATATATATATATATATATATATATTTTCGAGACAGAGTCTCGCTTTGTTGCCCAGGCTAGAGTGAGTGCCGTGGCGTCAGCCTAGCTCACAGCAACCTCAAACTCCTGAGCTCAAGCGATCCTACTGCCTCAGCCTCCTGAGTAGCTGGGACTACAGACATGTGCCACCATGCCCGGCTAATTTTATATATATATATCAGTTGGCCAATTAATTTCTTTCTATTTATAGTAGAGACGGGGGTCTCGCTCTTGCTCAGGCTGGTTTTGAACTCCTGACCTCGAGCAATCCACCCGCCTCGGCCTCCCAGAGAGCTAGGATTACAGGCGTGAGCCACCACACCTGGCCAAGAAAATGTTATTCATCCATATTATTAAAAGACATTATATTAAGCTTAATCTTTACCTATGTAATTTCTGTCTAATGGTTTACTATTAATTTCTAGCAAACAGAGAATGCTTTCCATATCTATACCCATTTAGATATGTGAAGATGACTAAATGTGGTTCTCCCTTATCTTTTCTTCTCTGGATTAAGTACCTCCTCTTTTGTTTTTCTTTTAGACATAGGGTCTCGCTCTGTCATCCAGGCTGAAGTGAAGTGGTGTAATCATAGCTCACTGCAACCTTGAACTCCTGGTCTTAAGCAATCTTCCCACCTCAGCTTCCAGAGTAGCTAAGACTGTAAGTGTGCACCAATGTATTCGGCTAATTTTTAAATTTCATGAGCTGATATTCAGCTAATTTTTAAATTTCATGAGCTGAGCTGGGGTCTTGCTATGTTGTCCAGGCTGATCTTGAACTCTCCTGGCCTCAAGTGATCCTCCCATCTTGGCCTCCCAAAGTGCGACGATTACAGGCCTGAGCCACCACACCCAGCCTCTCCCCATTTTTTATCATACTTTCCTCAGATGATATAGTTTCCAGAAGTTTTACTATTGGTAATATATACTTACTTAATTGTAGCTGACTGTATTCACCCTTGAGTGTGACCATTTGAGTCGTTTTAACCAATGACGACATGTGAGTGTAAGTGACAGGTGTCACCTCCGAGCAGAAGGATTAAGAATCACCGTGTTCACTGTTTCCTCTGCTACGGCAGCCAGCAACGTTCCAGACGGAAGCTACTTCCTCGGTCTTCGTCCTGGAGTAAAGATGATGCGGAGCAAAACCATGGCCTACCCACCGGTGAATGCAGCTGCGGGAATTTAAGCTTTAGTTGTCGTAAGCCCCTGGATACTAATTATTCATGGAGAGCTCTTATGGACCTGAGAAAACTGATAAGCCTTGGGTCCCTCTTGCATAATAATTGTCAACTGCAAAAGGACACAGCCTTCTCAGTTGCCCAATTTCCCTGTCCCTTCTGAGAAGACCACCTGCCCTGCGCATTTCAGCAGATGTGCCATCGGCAAGGCAGTGGTTGGTGAAGAGCATCCTGGCGGGTGCCAGCCTCCAGACAGCCTCCTGTCCACAGTGCCTGTCACCGTGAAGCGGAAGCTGCGAGCAGACTTGGGCTTTCTAGGCTCTGGGCTAATGAAAGCTGGTTGAACACAGCCAGGTAGTTTGAGATGGTGGCAAGACAGAGGATCCTCTTGGCACTACTTATTGGGGTTTTCTCTCATCCTGATCACCTCTTGCCCTTGGCTTCCTCGTTAGATAATGAAGACATTGGCAGTGACATTGGGAAGGACAAACAGATAGAAGAGGTGATACCCATATCCCATTCTACAAAGCAGAATGGAGGCTCAAGTATTGAAGTAGGTTAAAGATGGCCACAAATTCTTTGCTACCGGTCCCATTTAGCAGTGAAGTCTTATTCCCCTCCTTGAATCGGGACCAACCTTAGTGACTTGCTTGGCCAGTAGAATGCAGTAGGAGTGATGCTGCATGACTTCAAGGCTAGGTCAGAAGAAGCCTTGCAGGTCCTGCCTCGGTCTCTTGGAACACTCCCTGGAAGCCTCAACTTACGGTGTAAGAAGCCGGAAGACCCTGAGACCGCCGTGTTGGCACAGTTATGGGTCAACGCTCCAGTAGACAGTCTCAGCTGAGCCCACCTCTCCAGCCACTGCCACTCCCCAAATATGAGTGACCCTCCAGTCTAGCCCACTCAGCGTCTGATACCACACACTGAACTCAGCTGATACCATGTGGAACTGAACCTTCCCTCAGCTAAACTCTGCTTGAATTCCCGACCTGCCGAATCATGAGATACGATAAAATGGTTGTTGCCTTAAATTGTAAGATAACATTTACCATTGACCCCTGGATGCCTGCTTTTCCTTTCCCCTTTGCCTAGATGCTCTAACCAGATTTCATGAATGGGAAGTGTGATTAGCCTGGGATATCCATTTCCAACAGAAATGATCCACAGAAGGGTTTGGGCTGGACTGCAATTTTGTTCCCAGCATAAATACAACAAGTAATCAATCAGTATTTAGTAAGCACCTTTCAGCAGGGAGAGAAACTGTGTTGGATGGTATATAAGAGGACTCCTCTATATAAATGAGATAGATAGCGCACTGCAGTTTAATAATTGCACTCACATGCTTAATTAATTTGTTTCTTGCAGTGACTTCATGACGTAGGAATTATTTCCATTATACAGGCAAGTAAACTGAGGCCAGGCAACAGAAGCAGTAAATGCCAGATGGGATTTAAACCGAGGTTTATTCACCCAACAGTCTACTAAGTTCTTTAAAGCCTAAAGAGACAGACCCAAGCCTTCACTTTGTACGTGAGAAATTTGAAGACCAGGGAGACAAAGTAATACTGGCACTGTGCTCCATCACCAACCACATGTTCTCCGGCCAGTAGACTCCAGCCTGGCCCTCAAGGCTCTCTGAAGTCCAGGCCAAAGCCATGCTGAGTGTCTTCAGAACTGGTGCTTCAGGGAGAGAACTAGAAGAGACGATATCTGTCCTGCCATTTCTTGGACGTTCCTAGAGAAAGTCACCCCTTGGACACAGTCCTGTTTTGCTCCTGGCAGAGGGGTGGGGGCTGTGCTTTGGTCGATGAACAGTTGGTGGGCCCACAGTGCTGGATTGGTATCATGTGCCTTTCTCTGGAGAGCGCATCCTTCCAAAAAAACATCTATCCTTGCAGTGCAGCACAGGGTCGCAAAGATAGTCCCCTCTTTGCTTCAAAGCACAGAAAAATGGGAGAAACAGTAAATCGGTGAGGCTGTTCTGGAATCCCAGGTTACTCAAAAGACCAGTCCTGGCTCATTCTGGACCTCTCAGTCTGCCTGGGGGCAATATCCAAATCAGCATCCATCGCAGCAGGGGAGCCATGAAGAGGCTGGTGTGGAATGGGGACACGGTGTGACTTGGATAAGTCCAAACAGAGTCGGAAACTCTAAGATGAAGTCCCTCTGGAGATTAAGTATTTATGAAGCACTTTGCATCCACAAAATGAATTTCAATCATTTTTTTATCCAAATCCGTAATATCACAGTAGCATATAAGTATCTGTGTGATACCTAAGGACCTAAACTTTATTGCCTGTAAAAGAGAGGGACATTGTCATGCACTTGGGTTCTGTTTTTAATGTTATTGTGAAGCAAAATCAAGACTTTAAAAAATAAATACCCGAGTCTTGATCCACGTCCATCATCACTATGCAAATCTAATTCTCTCCTATGACGCTTCTGAAGGTGCTATCTCCCTTATCATGGGCACCAGTGAATGGCAGATTCTTTCTGAGGAACTTCTAATACCCTTTCCTCTTTATCCCATAGCATTATGATTTGCTATTGTGTAGCTCCTTGTGATCTGATATGACCAGATGACAGACGGGGACATTGGTGATTTTGAATATGTGCATGGTTGAGAAGACCACATCAACTGGTTTTCATGCGAAATTCAAGATGAAAACTGCTTTGGATGGTGGCAGTTGAAACTGTGTGCAAAACTAGGTTGACTGTGGCTCTTTTGGCACCAAGATGCCTCCGGGAAGCCTTAGCTGCATCTCATTACAAAAAGACTTCTCTACTTAATCTACCTTATCTCTCCAGTTGTCTAAAACCCTACTTTACTTTTTAATTGGAACTATTGACCACAGGATCATCCAACCGTCTTACTTTACCAATGAGCAAACTGAGTTTCTGGAAGGTTAAAAAAAAAAAGACTAGAATCTAAGCATTCCAAGTCTTCCTTCCATCATGTGACGTTTGGTGTGGTTAAATATGTATCCCATAGCTACATCAAATGCTTTTCACCTTGGATTCCTCTCCACCGCTAGCATGCCTGGCTCAGGGCTCACCCACAGCACAGAGGTGTCTCATTGGCAGTTGATTGGTAATGGCTGCCAGAGCACTGTCGTGAGGAGGAGTCAGTGGGATAGATCTTCTCATGGCTTCTCCCCAGATGCGGCTTCTACTGAGAGGACTTTGACCACCCTAGCTCAGTGCCCACCCCCCCTCATTCCCTTGGGCACACTTTATCTCTTTTCCTTGCCTAATTGTTTTCTTAGCACCTTTCATTACCTGAAATTATCTTCCTCGTGCATTGCCTTCTTTCCCCATCAGAATGTAAGCCAAGAGGGCAGGGACTTTGTTTATCTTGTCCACTGCATGTCTGCTTCTGCTGTGCTTAGAGTGCCGGCTTGTAGGAAACACTAGATACTTGTGGAACATATGTCCTGATGCTGTAATTGATTAGTGATGTCTGCCATGGGCAATGGCGGGACAAGCCTTGGAGCCAGTGCCAAGCTTTGGTCGCTGGTTGTCACTGGCTGACCAATCAATCCTGGACTCAAAACTGCTTTCCTCTTGACATTCCATCTGATTCTGGGCCACCATGGGATAACCAGTTATTAGATACTCTGGAAAGAAGAATTTCTCTGAATCATCAGTTAAACAATTTAAAAGAAGAAAGATGCATTTTCCGCGGTTTCCTCTCTTCGTTGTCTTATTTATCATGAAACTTTATGATGTAGCACAATTCTTAGCACATAGTGGGTGCACAATAAATATTTATTTACTGATCATTTGCGGTTTTTCAATGTCATTTTAAAAAGTTTTTTTTTTTTTTTTTGTTTCCTTCTATTCTGGAAACCTGCACCACAGTACAGAATATATAGAGCACAGCACACAGTATGCATTGGTGTGACTAATTGAGACTCAGGTGTACAAAGGCATGAGCGAGGGTCAGGTAAATATCCAAATTAAACTGTTCTAAAGTGGGGTGAGCAGCATCTATTACCTTAGCCCTGAATATTGGCTGTTCTTATCCTTCTTTTCCTTGAAGTCAATATTTGAAATAGGCTCGTGCGAGGCAGGAGAGACTTAAGAAAAATAAAAAAACCAAAGAGGGATTTAGAGCTTAAATATATTTGTGAGTTCATCTCAATTTCTCTTTATCCCTTTCTAAAGAATTGTGGTATATATGGAAACATTTGTGGCAGGTAGAGGTTTTTGAAAATTGGTTCATTTTTAACTCAATCGATACTGTTGTTTCATGTCAAAGGCAAAATATGATTCAGTGCCCTGCTCGATCTGATTTAATATTCTTTAGGACTCTGGGAGTGTACACCATCTATACTCTCCTAAATTTGATGGTGTCAATATGACCTGACATTTAATTATTTGCATAGTCTATTTAAAATTCAAATAGCAACAGGCTCTGAGTTCTTTTCAAGCTTTAATACACTCTCCCTTTAAAAATATATTTTTCATAAATTACTCTGCTGTCTGGCAGGCCATCACATTCCTCGGTTCCTGTAATAAAAGGGGATGGTGTGAAACGCAGAGGAGAGCACCGTGGTTAAACAAGAGCGGACACTGATCAAGTCCATTAATCAAAGCGCCTTTTAAATCTCTGCAAGTTGAGAACTGTACCATCCAGGGATTTGATTAAAGAGGAAATACAAAATGGCAGAAGAGGCCAGCAGCTGCCTGGGCAGGTCACATCTCAGAGCCCCTGATTAATGGCACATTGCTTTCAATGGAATTTGTTTTCTCTGGATCATCTTTTGGAGCTTATGTGCGAAGAAAATGTGGATTTGAGCTGCAGTGTCTCCTTGCGGCTATTGGGAAAACACCAAATCAATGTGACAGAAACTTGCAAATCTCTTCAGGCCAACATCTTATACTGTTTCCTCTTTGGATTACCCTGCCTCTCCTGATTTCCACGTGACACAAATAACTTCGCTAGGCTAACTTTGTTGTCCCATTCCAATGTTCCATATGCAGGGCCACAAACGTTCCTAAGCACTATGGAAGCAGGTTTTTACCCTACCAGTAAAATCTATTGTCATTGGTGCCATTTAGTCATTCTTTGGTTTGTTCATTATTTTATTAATCAACTCATTCAGAAATACTTCTTGTTAACGGAAAAAAAGCCAAACTCTATATAAAATAATTTTCAAGAGATTTACTCTGGGCCAAATTTGAGGACCATGACCTGGAGCCATGCCTAAGAAGCTTTGAGCAAGTGAACTCACTGTGGCTGGGTTACAGTTTGGTTTTATACATTTCAGGGAGACAGGGGTTACAGGTAAAGTCATAAATCAATATGCGGGAGGCATGAATTGGTTTGGCCCGAAAAGCTGGGCTATCTCAAAGCGGGCTTACAGGTTATAGGTGGGTTTAAAGATTCTTTGACCCGTAATTGGTTAAAGACATGAAGCTTTGTCTAAAGGCTTGGAATGTTTTAAGATAAGGAGCTGTTTATCAGAGACAAGCTGCCAACATATATTTGTTGTGTAAATTGAAGACCTGCAAGTCTGTCTTGCATACCTTAGACCTGTTAATGGGTTACAAAGGATATCCCCAAGAAGGAAGGGGGGCATCATGAGCCATATTTGACGTCAGTCCTCCTGGAAGTCAATTTAGTTTTAGGATATTCCTTTGGCCAGGAGGGGGTCCATTCAGCCAGTGGGGGGAGGGAGGGGAGCCTTAAGATCTTGTTTTAGTTCACATTCTTGAACATTTATGTCTAAGCCCCAAATTACATGTCAGAAGGAAGGTGAAAAGACTCCATGCCTGTCTTCTACGGGCTCACAGAGTGGTGGGGAGAGAGGTCAACAAACTTCTGTTACAAAATCTGGTGAGATGTGACTGCCCTGAGGTATGATAAGAGCAGGCAGAAAGGAACTCTGGGGTCTCTGAGGGCTGGTGTTGGGGAGTGTTTCAGGGAAGTTCTCAAGTAGGAGAGGAGCCGGGAGGTTGGGAGGAGAGAGCCAGGGTGAGTGAAGGCAGCTGCGTTGAGTGGAAGGGACAGAGCACAGCATTCTTGGGAAGGGCAAGTGCGTCCGAGTGAAGAGAACGCGGAAGTGGAAGTGCAGCCCGCAGGAGCCAGTGGGAAAGGCCCCCCCCTGGGGGCAGTGGGAAGCCACCCAAGGGTTTTCAATAGGTGAAGTGCATCACATTTACATGCTGGAGAGGTGGCTCCTGGGGCAGTGTAGCGGATAGGTGAGACTTGGGAGAGATTTGAGTGAGAGAGAAAACTAGGCTGAGCCCTAATCTAGGAGAGGAATGGCCAGAACATGAGCCAATAAGGGAGGTAGAAAAAGGAAGTTTGAGACAAGCTTGAGAAATCTGTAGGACCCATGTGAGGTCAGCCAAATCTGGTGAAAAGGAGGACTTCGCCTTGCTTCAAGGTTGCTTTTAGTTTGGTTTGCTTGCAAAACCTCAACTAAAACCTCCATTTGTAGGATTAGGACAAAGGCCTTCCATCGTCTTCCTTGTTTCTAAATGCGTCCCACATTTTGGAGGTGTGGGCAATCCGCTTCCGTGAGATGTCAATTAGGTCAGAGAGGCCAAGGACTGTGGGTTTTATGGCTTTAGCGACGTCAGCACCCAGAACCACTGCTAGTTCCACCTAAGGCAGGTCACACTCCTCACATTAAGCTCCGAATTCCGGGTCTGGAGATTCTGGATTGAGAGATTTTTCCTTTTCTCTTTGTGCTTCAGGGCCTGGACACTTCCTGCCTACTTTTTGGTCTTTCTAGGGGCAGGACCGGCCAAGGTTAGTGATTAGCCCCTATGGGTGAAAGGGGAGAGTCTGGGCTACCTCCCAGCCTTCTGGATCAGGTGAGTGGGTGGATGGCCACACCATTCGTTCACCATGGTGGTACGCACAAAGCAGAGGTAGGATTTGAAAAGGGAAGACGTTTTAGGGTGTGTGTTTCAGCTGTTTACAGGCCTCTGGAGAGATTTGGGTCTGGAGTTGAAGGGTGGGTCTCTTTGAGATGGTAGTACATATTTGAAATTGAAATTTAAAAAGATGTAGTGGAAACTATTGATGTGTGTGAAGAATGTGTAGGACGTCAGGACAGACACCTGTAAAACATTTGTATTTATTCAGAAGAAGACAAATGTTATGGACTAAAGGTTTTTGTCCACCCCAAATTCATATGTGGAAGCCCTAACCCCCAATATTATGGTATTTGGGAGGTAATACCTTTGGGAGGTAATTAGGGTTGTAAAACAGGAATGAGAGCAGGAGTGACTCCATGACAGGCTGCACTTCCTGGAGTAGGCCTAAGTTTCAGTTTCCCCAAAACTTCGCCTACTACACCCTTCCCCGAAGTGACACCTGTAAGATACTGGGCTATAAGGACAATGGACACCTTCCAGCTTCTGTTTACTGCTTGTTTGCTAACCACAAGGCATTATGGGTACATTATGGGATGCAGAGGAGAAAGACAAAGAACGCGGAAACCGGAGTCTCTCAGCTAGGAACTGGAACAGGTTAGAGCCTATCAGGGGCAGGATGAAGTAAGAATCACTGTGCGGGCAGATGCATGATCAGTGTGTAAACAACTTAGCTATAAAAGGGTCACTAGCACACAAACGGGGGGTCCCTGCCTGAAGAAGAGGCCACTGCACTGGCACTCTGGGGGCTCGGACCCTAGCTCGAGCTAGACAATAAAACTCCTTTTGATAATTACAGCCTTGGCGACTCTGTCTCTCTGTCCTGCGGCCCTGCGAATCTAGAATATAACAACACCCACAACACCCTTCCCCGAAATGACACATGTTGCTTTTAAAGGAGCCAATCAGGAGCCGACACGATCAGTCACTTTTAAAGGAACCAATGGACTAAGGGGGAAGGGGGGGGCAGGTGTACCTAGGGTGTATAACTTGCAGAAAAGTATAAAAGCTTGACCTATACCCCAGGGCGGGGTCCTGGTTCGTCAGGAGGCCACCTCGTTGGTGCTCTGGGACCTGGACCCTAGCTGGAGCTAGCCAATAAACTCCTTTGTGCTTTGCAGCCTCAGCGATTCTGCCTCTCTGCTCCTGGGGCGGAAGGAAACCGGCTCTAACAGGGTTAGATGAGGTTATGACTGTGGAGCCTTCGTGATGGGATACGTGGCTTTATAAGAAGGAAGGGAGTGGGACGGGGAGAGAGAGAGAGGGAAATCTCCCTCTCTCCCTGCGAGCATGGATTGAGAAAAGGCATGTGAGGACATAGCAAGAAGGCAGCTGTCTGCATGGCAGCCAGAGCCCTCACCAGGAACCAAATCAGCTGGCACCTTGGTCTTGGACTTCTCAGCTTCCATAACTGTAAGAAACAAATTTCTGCTGGGTAAGTTGCCTGGTCTGTGATATTTTGTTATAAGAGCCCAAGCTGACAAAAATAAAGAGTCTATGAAAAAGAATGAAAAGACTTATGAGTGGGCTGAGGGGAGAAGCAAGGCATCGTGGCTTCATGGAGGCCAAAGAATCAGGCTGGTGTGAGGAGTGACGGTGTTAAGAAAGATCTGAACTGGAGGTGTCCGTTGGGCTCATAAGTCTATTTGAGGCTTAAAGGTTTGTGTCGTCATCCATGTGTGTATGATATGTGCCACTTTCAGGTTGAATACACTGATTAGGAAACACCTGCTACAGTGTTCCCTATTCTGATCAGTAGTTTTGATTAAAATTTTCTAGTTTCATATTACAATGGTAACGACTATTCATTATAGAAAAAAAAAAAGATAGTTTAGGATAAACAAAAATAAAACATATACAAAAAAGAAAGCTCTTCCATAATATTACTATTCAGAGAAACTGATTTTAAAGTCTCAGTTTAGTGTGTGCCATTCCCTGCCCTTTCATTCTCTCTTTCTCACATTTACATATTCACACATATGTTTACACATTCATATACATATATATATAAAATAAACATAATAGTGTCGTATTGCTCTGTAACCTACTTTTTCAACCTAATGAACTCATTCTCTGCCAATAAGTATTTATCCACAGAATAAATTTGAAATGACTATAACCAGTTTCCTATTGTTGAACACTTAGATTGGTGTTGTAATGACTATCCTTATAGCCCAAAATTAATTCATATTCTTAATTAGTTCCTTTGGTTAACTTCCTTTAAGTAGAATGGCATCAAAAAGCATTCCCATCTTTAAGAAAGTGCAGATAGTGTCCACCTGTTTGTATGCTATACTAGGAAATACCAAGAGATGGTCTGTAAGCCAGGATTTGTTGACTTAGGTAATTGTTGCATTACATAATTGACTGCAGTTTTATTGAGACCTCTCATTCAGTTCACCATGCATATTTATGTAATATGAATACTAAAAGATTTAAGGCAAATTCCGATGGCAAATTTTAGTTCTTTCACACCAAGGACGTGACTAGAACCCATAACCAGTTGGGCCAAAGGAATAATCTCTTTTGCAGACTATTTCAGAAATTCTTCTTTTTTCCATGTGCTGCACTTCATCTGTGCTGAGTATTTAGTATTACTTAGTATTTGCTTGTGCACTTGTTCACTGTTCTGCCTTAAGTTACTGAATTTTTCCTAAGTCATTTCTTTGGAAGATTTTACTGCTTGCTGGTTGCCTGCTTTTCTATTTATAAGAAATGACTCTGTGAAGTGTGTCTTCTGCTTTTCTGGGTAGAAATTCTGTGTTCCCTGAGATGATGAGTACTTTGGATGCCATGGTGGCTGAGGGGCATTTTAAATTCATTCTGGTGGGAGGAGTTCCATCCAGGTGGCCGTGTCATCTAGAGCTCAGCGTGTCACTGTTTACTCATTTCATTTATTCATGTAGTGAATGTTACCAAGGTTCTGCTATGTGCTGGGCACTGGTTGATGGCACTTGTGAGCAAAACAGACAACACCATTGTGGAGGTTTCGTTCTTGTAGGTGACTCATAATAAAAATTAATCAAGATAGTATTACATTATTATAAATGTCATGATGGCAATAGAACATATTGACATATTAATACTAGGTGTGGCAGGGTTCATGGTGGGGTGGGGGAACACCACATTGGATTGGGTGAAGAGGTGACGTTTGAACGGAGAATTGGACAATTGGAAGTAGCCAGACTTGGGAAGATGGGAGGAAAGAGCACTCAATAGAGAAGAACGAAGGTGCAGACCCCTGCAGAGGACCAAGTTGGGAATGTCTGAGCCGCAGAAGGAAGGCCAGGGTCGCTGAGGCACTGTGGGTGCACAGAGGGTGGTGAGAGATGAGCTGCAGGGACAGATGACAGGGAGTCTGCAGGCCATGGCAAGGACACTGGATGAGAAGTTTTAGTGTGTTTTAAGCAAAAGAGTGGCAAGTTTACTTTACGTTTACAAAAGGTTGTGGGGAATGGATTCCAAGGTAGCAGGGAGATCTTTTGCCATGGAATCAACAAAGAATTTCTAGAAAGAGGGAACACTAAGCTGTGTTGAATTCTTCTTAGAGGCTCAGTGAGATGAGGGCAGAAAAACCATCCTTTGGATTTAGCAGAATGGAGGCCGTCGAAGACTTGGACGGGAGGGTCTTCATCATTGGAGAAGTCACGATGCAGAACTAATTAGAGTGGGCTGTGGAGAGAATGGCTTTCTGGGCAGAGGCTGAGATGGAGAAACTCTGGGCTTGGTGACAGCCACACAGATAAGGATAGAAGTAACGCAAGGGGGTAAAAATGGGTCATTTGTAGAGTCTCGGTATGGAGACCGTACATACCGAGTGGGGTGACCTCCAGTGCCCTCGCC
This sequence comes from Mirza zaza, assembly GCA_008750895.1. Lineage (NCBI taxonomy): Eukaryota > Metazoa > Chordata > Mammalia > Primates > Cheirogaleidae > Mirza > Mirza zaza. Next base: position 165,975 of record VSMD01134005.1, on the reverse strand, counting down.
TTTCTTAGTAAACAGAATGCTCGCAGCCATGCTCATGTGTGCACAGCAGGAGGTTGGAGGACTTCTGTCTGGAGAAACTGTCTAGTGTGAGACAAAAGAACTTCAGATACTGAATTTGAGGAACCAAAGCAAAGGAGTCAGATACCCACTCAACGATGCCCACTAGTTGGCATGCTGCTCTCTCACCCTCATATCTTCGATTACATTTTTCTGCCTTACTTTTAAACACGTACAGAAAGCCAGTAAAGAGCATGTATCTGAAACATCTTCTATTTTGAAATACGGAGACCCAAACTAACAAAGAGAAACAGAAAAGAACCCAGAGAAAATAGACCATATGGAGATCAAATAAACACTTCAAACCCCCACAATGTATGTATTCCAGCTGTACTCTTTAATTTTATTGTGGAGTAGGAGTCCAGTTTTACCTTGTTAGTCTGAATCAATCGCCCCAGACAACACCATTAACTTCCTTCTTGTCCTGTTGACTCAGAGGCAGAAGGAGCCCAAAGTGGCCGGGGAGGGGGGGCAGTCTTAACCTCCAGTTCAGTGGAATCATTGTCGTGTCTCCCGATGGAACCATCCCCACCTCTGGAACTAAGGCCTCTAGGCCAGCAGAGCATAAAGTTGCAGGAAGAGGAAGCAAAAATTTTGCTAGTGGGTCACTAAGGGGGAATGTCGAATGGGGTCATTACTATTTCTACCCCTTCATTCCCATGGGAGACACACAGCACCATATATTGGATTCTGATTCAGAGCATATACAGCCTTCTGGAGTACTGTGTCCAAGCCTTGAAAATTGTTGTCACTTAGCCGGCATTGTACCTGAGACTTCAAAAAAACATTCCACCGTTTTCGTAAGCCAGTTGCTTCAGGAAGATGGCAAACATGGTGAGACCACTGAGCGCCATGAGCAGGAACCATCGCCACACTGCTTTGACTGTGCAGCGAGTTCCTGTGCTCCTTCCTCCTGCACGGGAAAGTGAGGGCTAAGGGGACCCTCCCTCGCATCTCCTTAGGGTGAGAGTGTAGCATGTGATGATGGCCGAGGTCCAGGGCATGGGTGTGTGTGAGGCGGTATTGAGGCTGGAATGGGGGATGTAGCCACTCTGGCCCTAGGGTGGGTGCAGCAGCAGCTCTTGCTCTGGGGGGGGGGGCAGCAGAGTGGACTCTGGGCAGCTCTGTAGCTGGGGAAGCTTTGGCAGTTTTGGCAAAGATGCAGGAGTCCCTGGTGGTGAGAGCCGTGGGTACCCACGGTGGCAGCAAGGGCTGCTGGGGTCCTCAGTGACACTGCCGACCTGTGCCAGGCTGCATGTTGGAGTGATGCAGGTAAAATGCTGGCTGTGCTTTTCAATGTGGCCACCCTCAGTTTTTGTTCCCCACCGGGTTGCTGCAGTTTCTTCATTGTACTCTGGAGCTTTCTCAAAAGTATTTCTGTTGGTGGGTAGTTGTCGAAGTGCTGTATTTGTGCTGAGACATGGGCTGGGGCCTCCTAGGCCGCCATCTTGCTGATGTCACTCTCCATGGAAATAGTTTCTAAGGTCAGTGTTCAATATTTGTTCTGACACCAGGGCTCCTCCTAGCTGTCTTACTCCCCACCCTTCTCCTGTAAACAAAACAGCCTAGAGTCTGAACTCTCCCTTATTTAGATCCATAAATCTCTTCCCACTATGACCTCCGTTGTTCTTGAGAGGGCCCTTGGGCTTGAGCTTCTCCAGCTGTATTGCAAATGAAGTCAGTTCCTTTAGGAAGAGATTCAGAGCTACTTGTTTTATGGCTGGCCTTTTCCCCTAGGCGAAAATCTCTGAGCCAGGACTCTGGAGCTGGGGTTAGGGACAATGGCAAGCCTCTCTTTGAGTGACACCCCTACTGTAGGAGATGAGCATTTGTTAGAGGTGGGTTATAGCCTGGGGTCCCCTCAGCCTGCCTTTCCTCATGGGAAGCCATTGCACCATGAGTCAAAGCAAAGGCTATCAGAGTCCCAGTATTCTCAGTGTGACATATTCAAGGTGAAACCTCCATTCCATGGATGAGCATTGGGAGGAAGAAGCCAGCCAGTCCACATAATGACTGTACTCACCCAAGAACTGGCCTTGGCAACAAGATGCTAAGGGCAGAATAAGATGTGATACAGTCCTGCCTATGCTCTTGGCTGCAGCATAGAGTTTCTGTTTTTCTTGTTTTTTTAATTTCAGAATATCACTGGGGTACAAATGCTTTGGTTACATATATTTCCTTTGCACTGCCCACGTCAGAGCTACAAGCTTGCCCAACCCCCAGACATTGTGCACCAAGCACTGTAGAGTTTCTACATTGCTGGACTGTTGAGACATGTGGAGATGAAAGGAGTAGTCTTGGTTCACATACCACCGACTCTCACATTTCTAACTGGATTTTTATAGATTTTCTTGAATAGATGTTTCTTCTTTGGTTGTTTACCTTCAGGACCATTTCCAGGGGTCATTCATAAACCAAGACCGATATTGACTATGCCATTATCAAAACACGGTCTCCAGGTTTCCTGTGTAGCCTTTGCTATTCAATTTTTCAGGAAGAAGAAAGAACATAGAGGTATGTACAGAGAGGGAGGGGAGATTATGGACCATGACGGGAAGTAGGATCCAACATTACCACTTGCATTTCATCAGTGGGTAGAGATGAGTCTCACTCACCCACGAAATGCAAGTGTTCCCCATCCTGGCGAGGGAAGTTGGGAAATGTAGTTTGCCATGTGTTTAGCAACTTTCCCACATGGGTACTTTTAAGTTTTCTCTGAGCTTATCTGTATTTTCTAATTTTCTACAATGGGTCTATATTTTTAATGCAATATAAATATAAATTAGTTTAAAAATAGAGAATAGGCAGTGAGAAAGTAAGGAGAGGGAGCCACAAACATTCCCTTCTGAGAAGTTTTGCAGGTATCATTTCTGGAGTGAGGAACTAGGTTAAGAAAATGTTACTAAATATCCTCTCTAGCATATCCCTGTAAGTTGATAAGAATTATCCAGGAGAGAGGAAACTGATAATTAGTCCTTGAGTTGGCTCTCCTTAAAGACTATAATGGACACTGTTTTTCACTCGAGAGAGGAGAAGGAAATAAAAAGAAAAGGGTTTCAGGATGATCACTCGTGCTATTTCTACTCACTATGGGTAGATTTCAAAACTCTCCTTGGAAGACTTGTAAGCAGAAAACCAAACCAAACCAAACAAAAAACCAAACAACGGTACTTATTGAGCTTTACAAAGTAACAAATAAATTGTGGGAATTTGTAAAGCTAATTATTGTTGCTTTTCTCAAAAATTCCTTTGATATGCTAAGAGTTTTAATTAGGGTCATTAAGTACAGAAACCCTTAGGTTGCAAAGAACAACCCACTGATGTGCTGATTATGGGTGGATCGCTATTTACCAACGGAAATTAACCACGACATACAAAATGAGACCATCATGCAATGCGGCTGCCTTCACAAACTTCCATGGAATTAAGTCCAGTGCCAGATAGTCTATTGAAAAATTTTATGACAGATGAAAGTCCTATGGGAACATATAAAGAGAGGAGTTAATTCTCAGTGAGGGAATTGGAATCAGCTTCAGAGAGGGGGTGGCATTTGAGCAAATTCTGGAGGGCCTGTAAGAGTTTGACAGGGGGCTTTGGAGAGAAGGTGGCATAGGCTGGAAGTGACAGTAGGCTGGAAAGCAGAGGACAGGTTACAGGAGAGGCTAGGAATTGGCTTGGCTGTGGCTGGTGCAGGTGCACAGGCAGAAGAAGAGTGGCAGACAAATCCCGAGAGGGAGGTGACACCCACGGCAGGGAGTGTGGGGGTCGTGAATGCCAGCTTAAGGAGCTGGCACTCCTAAGCTGTTCACTCTTCATTCTAACCAGTTTCTAAGAAAAGTTCTCCACTAATAGCATGGAGGCAGAAGTGAGGAAGGGAGAAATATTGAAAGCCAACTAGAAGGAGGTGATTATAGGGTTTGTTCAGAAAGTGATGAAACATTGATTAGAGCTGGCACAGAGTGAAGTGTGTGTGGGGGATATTAAGACACCCTAGAGTGTGAGGAGGAATTTCTGTAACTTGAACAGAGAATAAAGGGGTGATCATGGGTCTGTGGGGCTCCTTGACCCTTCCCTAGCTGGGGAGCAGAGAAAGTTTGAGCTAGATGCCATTTTAAGAGCCAACACATGGATTTTCCCTCTCCACAGAACATCCTTGCAAACTCTTAAGGGAAACAAGTGCTTCGTGTTGTTAAAGTTTTACAAGTTGTGGCATAAATTGTTCTTCAAGTGCCAACTACACTGGCCATTACATCACTAAGAGGATTCTCTGAGATTTGCAATTGTGGAATTACTGATTTTGTACCCAGCCTTGGATGCACTGAGCCGGGTCTTCTCTGAGGCTGCATGCTGCAGCCCCTTCTTGCCCAGTCACCTCGCTGTCACTTGGAGATGTCCCATTCTTGGGTGGGAGTGAGTCGCAGATGTCCTCAGAGGCAGACACTCCAGGCTCCCCTGAGAGCTGCCCCACCTGCCCTGGGTCGGTGATGCTCAGTGTTTGGCTCCGAGTACTCCCGTCAAAGATGATGGCAATCTGTCATCGCCATCGTCACTCCCCCAACCACCTGGTCCTTCGTTCCTTCAATGCCTCACATCCAGTTAGCAACATTTCACTGAGCGATTGGAGACCCGCTGCTTCTCTGTTGGGCTCCAATGCTGAACACCACAGACAGGGCTAGGTGGGGAAGACAGGCAAACAGATTGGGAATTGTAAAACTCTGTGAAAAGTGCTCTGATGGGAGAACACAGAGTGCCCAGGGAGCACATGGGAGAGGTGCTGGGGAAGTTTCCGGAAGGAAGTGGTCAGGCGAGAACTTCAGTCATTTTGAATGAGTTCCTCATCCCACGCTCCAGTCCCCACACACCATCCTCTACACATTCTGCTTATTTTCCTCCTACATCTACTGGGTCAGTTCTTTCCTTTCCACTATCTTCTAAAGGAATTTTTCCAGAAGCCTCCCTGGGAGGGAGGACGCTTAGGAAAACCAGGCAGACCCAGACATACTAGCTGTGTGGCCTTGTGCAAGTTACGAACCCCCTCTCGGTCTCAGTCTCTCCAAATAAAAAAATGGGGACAACACTGCCTTCCTCAGAGATATCTATTTTTAAAAAATATATAATATTTTAAAAATAGCCCTAGGTTTGGCATTTAAAAGAGAATCATTCCAGTCTCTTTCCTGAGCCTTTCCTTCTTTTGTTTAATATACTTCTCTCACAGCTGCCAAATCCATCTTCTCAAAACTTAATCTTCTCTCTCCCTTGCTTGAACACTTTTGGATTCTGTAGCCTATAGAATAAAGTCTATCCATCAGTGTCCCTGCAGGAATGACTCAAGAGGACATAACGAAGAATGGCAGTGGTTCCCAGAGCACAGGGTGAGGCACTTTTTTGCACAGGCCACCACTGGGCTCTGGAAGGTTCCCTGAAGAAGTGATCCCAGAGCTGGGGTATGAAGGATGAACTAGCCAAGAAAAGGGGTAGAAGAGGAGGTGGCAGATGGGAAGAACATTCCAGATAAAGGCTCTTAGGGAGGAAGCAGCTAGCAGGGCTGGAGCACAGAGAGGTGATGAGATGGACCAGGAGCCCATCTAGCACCCGAGCCTGGTAGACTATTTACTATGCACAAAGCATTTGGAGCCATGTGAGGGTCTTAAGCTATTGCTTGTTGACGTGTTCAGTTTCTCTTGCTAGGACAGAAGGACTTCGTATGCTTTATAATAAATACCACAGGTGCTCAATAAATTTGACTACCCAAATGAATGCAAATGTAATATAGGATTGGAGGGAAGGAATTCTGGTAGCTGATTTTTCTGATTGCTCGGGTGAGAGTTCATTGAAGATTCACTGCAGTTCCCCAGGCAGAGCGTCTGAGGACTGCTGCAGATCTGGTATGAGTTGCTTTTGCTCACACAGGTGTGAATGAAAAAAAAAATTCATGTTCCCCCAAAGTAAGAACATTCACACTCCTCCAGAGACCCATACAAAGCAGAATTAAGTTTGCTCGAACGTGAGCCTGGGGACCAGGATGCTGATGGAGGCTTTGGAGATTCTTGGGTCTCCATGGAGATGAACAGATTTTGGGAAAGTTTCCTTCTTCAGGAGAAAGGCAGTGTTGGCTGCTTCCTTTCCTCTGGACACCCTCCGAATGCAAAATTCATAAAGCAGCTGTCTCTAGATTCTCTGCAGATATGGGGTCATTTTGCACCATGGCTCATGCGGAACGTCCAGGGTGTTCAGCTGCCTCCACCAACAGTGAGAGCTCATGAGTGATGGGCGACACAAGCCACACAGCCAAGAGCCACGTGTCTAGTTCATAGCACCTTACACAAAGTGAATGCCCAGAACATTTTTTTTTCTTTGTTTAGCAAAAAATGTGTGAAGAATGAAAAGGAATGATAGCCAAGTTCCCAGGTGGCCCTCTTTCTTAGAGTTGAGAAACAAAAACACGTAGCTCAGGCTTCTTAAATTTTAAGTGCGTGCAATTAACTGGGATCTTGTTAAAGTGCAGCTTCTGATCAGATCCCATAGGTCTGGGGTGCAGTTGGAAGTTCTGCATTTTTAACAAGATCCCTGGTGATGCTCCTGCTGTGGGTCCAAGGACCACCCATAGGGTAGCAGACAACCAAACAGCCACATTTTGAGAAAGGGCAACAGTCTCTTATAACATTTTATAAATTAGTTGCCCACATAACCCACCGATGAGACAAGTGCACAAGCTGAAATTTACATGCACAAGGTCCAGTGTGATATGGGAACACTCATTTCTTTTATGTCCATGGTACTATATGAGCCTGCATACCAACCACATGCACTGAATGTCATCACCACACCAGAGAGACGAGTGTCGTGGGCAGTTCAGTATAACACATAATTTTAAGTGATTTTATAAATATTTCAAAATCACTGGATATTTGTAGGTTTTTTTTTCCTTTCTAGTCAGAGCTTCATTCATTCATTCAACAAACATTTATGAAGTATTTGCCATGTGTTAGGCATCTCTCTGGGCAGTGGAAGGCACCCTTCCTGTCCTTGAGCTCCTAGTCTAATAAGTGAGACAAAAATAAAACAAATAATGACAGTATAACATAATGCATAGTTCATGCCAGCATTAAACAGCAGCAGAAATATAAGCCACAAATTTTTGAGCCATGAATATAATTTGAAATTTTCTAGTAGGCGTGTTGAAAAATGTAAAACAACAGCTACAAACCCCATGTAAAACTAATTTTCATAGTATTATTATATTTTATTTGGCCCATTATATTGAAAATATGATCATTTCAATTCATAATGAGTCTAAAAAGGTATTAGTGAGATCGTTTACATTTTTCAAAACGCTGAGCCATTAAAGTCTGGTGTGCACTTCGCCCTTACAAACCATCTCTGTTTGGACCAGCGGCACTTCAGGTGTCCGGCAGCCACGTGCCCGAGGGCGGCCGTCGTAGCTGGCTGCAGGGCAGGTCTCTACGGTGGCGTGGGGAGTGACTCCTTTGCCTATAGAAGCTGAGGGCGGGTCAGGGAAGGGCTCATCCACCGTCCTGCAGGATCAGGGTCAGGATCAGGGTGGGCGAGTCATGTCTGGAGGGGCAGAGGACAGATTCTGGAAGCTGCCTGCCAGTGGTCCCAGCATGTAGGTGTGGCAGTTGAGCAGCTGCTCCTAGAAATAGTTGAGAGGCTCAGCTTCCCGCCAGCCAGCAGCTGGCGACTGTTGAGTGCACAGAGGTGCCATGTTTTGGGCTTCCTGCTCTAGCCCAGGGCATCTTCTTCTGAATGAGTCCTGAGCCAGGGATGGATCTAAGCTTTGTGGCTTCTGTTCACAGACGGTGACTGTCTTCCATCCTGGGAGAACCTTCTTCCTTCTGCGCAGGCTTGATGTGGCCATGACGTCCTCCTGCCTGCTCTTCTTTCGCTCTCTGGAACTCCAGTGCCTCTCCTCAGGTCCTGCCTTGGCAGAGCCTCTGACCCGTCAGTAAAAGCGGGAGTTGCTCTCACCGGGCGCCCCAGCCCATCAGCTAGAGCACGGTGGCCAGAAGCGAGGCTCACCTGTCCTGGTTCTGACTCAGGGACCGGCGGGCCAAGCACTGTGCTGGGCTTCCTACAAACGTTCCTGATTTATTTCTCTTCACAAACCCATGGGCGGGTATTGTGGTGCCCATGTAACAGGTGTGAAAACTGGGGCTCGGGGCGGTGAAGGCACCTGCCCAAGGTCCAGCAGGTGGTAAGTAGTAGAACCTGGAAGGAAACTGAGGTGTGCGTGCCTCCCGAGCCCCTGCTTTCTCCTCAGGACACCGCTGCAAACGCAAGGGTCCTGGGACAGTGCGTTCCCCGGAGAGTCTCCTCTTCAACTTTGCACAGTCATCAGCCGGCAAGTGCTGATGTGACGCTGGCGGGAAGCGCTGCACCAGGTGTGCAGTGTGCGCTCCCTCCTCAGCTGCTCACGCTGCACGAGTAAGCGGTGAAATAGCAAACAAACAAACAAGCAAAAAATCAAAGTAACATCTGCAGAAATTTCAGAGGCAGCCTAGGGTGGGCCTCCCTAGACTTCCTGAAAGCATATTTATAATTTGCCCAGGATATAACCATATTTTTATTGTTTTCTACCCTTTTCAGACCATATATTTGGCCACGGTAGCAAGGGAGGATGTTGGAGCCCCTGGGTTTCTAGAAGGTGTATTCTCAGCTGCTGACACGAACCTCATGACATCAGTGTGACCGTCAGGAGACAGCCGGCACCGTGCTGAGCACACAGACCTGAAGGCTAAAGCCCAGCCTTCCACGCCAGCTGCGGGTCTGTGGGCTTCTTACTCAACGTCTCTGGACCTTGCACCCCTCATCCGTGATGTGGAGATTCTGTCACCCTTTCCCAGGGCTGTCTTCAGGATTTAGAGAAGGAAATAACACATGAAATGCCCATCAAGATATCTGATCTGATTATATATTTTCTCTTTCCCCTACATCTAATGCTCTAACTAGGCCTCGAGATCCTCACTCAATGAGAAAACTCAGAATGAATTTGAGATAGCTTTGCTATGACCATTTGCAAGGAGTTGAAGGTTGGAAACTTGTCTCCATGGACAAGGGCACACAGTATTTGTTGACCACCCAAAAGTCATTCCCAGTCCCTCTTCTCTTCATAGCCTCTTGCTCTACAGGCCTGAGCACTGGACCCTTGCTGGTAGAGGCCGTGCCGGCCAGTTCCCTCCCATTCATTGCTTCATACTTCCATGCGTCATTCAACAGACCGTGCGTGGACGTCTAATAGGAGCCAGGCACTGTTCTGGTCATGAGGGGAGACAGACATAAAGGATAAATAGATACAATTATGTGCCACATAAAGATGTTTTGGTCAATGATGGACTGCATATATGACAGTGGTTCCCCAAGACTATATAAATAACGTCATATTTTACTGTACCTTTTCTATGTTTAGATATGTTTAGATACACAAATACGATTGTGTTACTGTCGCTTACAGTATTAGTACAGTAACACGCTGTATGGGTTTGTAGCCTAGGAGCAATTGGCTACACCATATAGTCTAGGTGTGCATGGTAGGCTATGCCAACTAGATGTGTGTGCATACACTCTGTTCACACCAAGACGAAATCGCCTAGCAACATATACCTTAGAATGTATCCCCATCATTGAGTGACAAATGACTATGTGAAAACAGAAAATAAAACAGGGAAGGGATGGGGAAAGTTGGAATTATGAATAGCATGTTCAGGGAAGGTCTCACTGCAGAGCTGAGATGTGAGTCAAGGCTGAGGAAAGCACTGGAGCAGACTGAGGCAAAGGGCTTGCCCTGCAGAGGGTAAGTGCACAAGCCCAGATGGGGGGCGTGCCTGCCCTGCAATGAAGCAGCGAGAGCTCGGGGGACAGGGGCAGCTGAAGTGGATTAGCCAGGACTGTGAGGTCACAGCAGACATGAGGGGCCACATCACACAGGCCTCCAGAGCCTCTGCGGGAGTTTGCATTTTACCCTGGAGTGCTCTGGGCGCTGTTGGAGGGATTGGAATGGAGGAGTGGCATGGTCTGACTTATACTTCAGTGTGCTCGCTCTGGTTGTTATACTGAGAACAGACAGAATGGGGTACAAGGGGAAGAAGATATTGGGCAGTATGATGATAGCTTGGAGCAAGGGTGGTGGAGGTGGAAAATTTTTTGATTTCCTAATAAAAAGAGATGGACCATGCTGACGTGGTCCTTCTGCCTTTACTCTTCTTTGTGGCTATGATGTCCTGACTTGCAGCAGCCATCTTTGGCCAAAAATCAATGCAGAGACATTGGACCGGCATGACCGCCAGAACAAAGAGCAGTGACTGCCTATCTGCAGACCTTTTGTTTTGTGAATAAACAAACCCCTGTCTGGGAGCTCTCTGCAGTCAGGCCATCTGTGGCTTGCAGCTGAGCGCACCACCTTCAGTTAAAAGGTGCCCTCACAGAGCCCCACGCCCAACCTCTTCACCAAGACCACACTAGCATGAAGGGCCAGATTCCAAGCTGTTCACAAGCCGCTCCAAAGCACAAGGCCCCAGTGTGAGTGCAGGGGGAAGGGATCTAAAACACATTCTCTCTTGATCCCCATTCATCTGAGCTAATCTCCAAATGGACAAAGTAATCAATTTAAGTCATAAATATAGCTTATTCAAAGGGCTGAATACATAGCTGGAACAATTCCCCAAACTGTGGTTTCCATTGAATAATTGAAATTATGCAAGGGCATGGAAATTTTTCAACAAATAAAATATGTCTGAAAATCTATTAAAGATATGTCTGGAAAAATCATTTGGAAAAGCCCAACTCAGCAATAAAAAATAAATTACATTTCCATTCTTGCCATTGCACCCTTTGGGAAAGAGCACATTACTATCCACTTCTTGGACAAATGGAACCAGCACATTCTGGAAAAAAGGACTCTCCATGTTCCAACCATTTAGACCTTTAGATAACGATTCTACACTGAAAAAAGAAAAAGGAAAACATTCCCTCACCTAATATTGCTCAGATAATGTATCTGCTATTTTTTCTCATTTTTGGAATCTGAGTTTTCCACCTGTGCCTTTGAGTGACAGACAACTTTACTCAGATTTTGGATCCCATTCAGTCCAACTGGACCAGCTCTGTGGGGATCAAAGAATTCACTGGAATTTCTTATTTCTGTTTTCATCTTATCCTGAGCGGCAGGGCTCAGAGGAGAAAGACCCTCCAAAGGCTAGGTTAGAAAGTTGACCAAAGGAATGTAATTTTTGAACTGTGAATTTAAAGAACTTCTGAGTAATTTCCTTGTAGTAGGATCCAGCTTTGCGAGTTGGCTTCAAAAGTTGGTTGGGGCTGTGGTTCCATCAGACTCCTAATCTCTCATCTTCCTACTGGGTGCAAAGCTGCTTCCTTGACTCCTCTTCAAATAAAGACCACACAGCTTAAAGCCATAATCATTTTGCCTGTTTCTTCTCACTGGTTTTTATTGTTGCTCTGAGTGCTGGCCTGAGTTTTGCTAAATGCCTTGGGCAAGGTGTGATCTGTGGTTTCCCCTCTCCAGATGGCACCAGTTTGTTGCACATTTGTGCTGGACTGCTGGCCAAATTTACCTCCAAGCAGAGGTGATTCATTCTACAGGAAACTTGGAATGGGAAAGAGACACAATCTCCCCTCATACTGAATCTAAACTTCCTCCCAACTGAGAAATAGCAGAGCCATGATTCCATTGCTTAAAAGAAGCCAAATTAAGGTCCTAAATTAAGAAAAAATCAATTGCCTACATCAACTGCCTGCTGCATTGAAGGCAGGTGAAAAGGGATTGGAGTAGTAACCAGTAGTGAAAGTAGAATAATAGGACTGATGCAATGTTAAGGGCTACTTCCTCTAAACACAGAGAAAACTACAATTGCGGTACCTTTCTTGATCCTGTAAATAAGGCAAGTAGGTTTGGTTTAACGAGACCAAGAAAGACTCTTGCTGGGAGTGGGAAAAGAGGTGGAGAATGGTTGTTCTTTTCTTCCATGGTAAGAGAAAGCTTACCAAAGATTGGAAAGACAGTGCCTTGATAAGAGAGTTTTGAGCATTTTCTATTTGCCAGACATGGGGCCAAGCATTTTATATGTTTTAACTCATTCAATCCACAAAACAAACCAGTGAGGGAGCTGCTTTCATTATCATCATTTTACAAATGAAGAAAAGAAAGCTTAGAGAAGTTAAATGCCCAGCGTCCCAGATAGCAAGGGCTTCTGCAGGATTTGGAGGGAGGCGACCAAAGCCATCATTCAGCCTTCACAGGACCACTTTGAGGGCAGCCAGGATGGCTTCTGCAGATGCTCAAGGTGTGTAGAATTGAGTTTCTGTTTCTTGGTGGCCTGAACTTTGCTCTTTTACTCAGGTGTGAGTACCTTTTCTCTTGATAACTCTTTACCTGCCTCGTCTCTAATCGCCCCTCTATGATCCATGAAGTGGGTGGCAGTGGTTGTCCTGAAGGCGGAAGGTGCCTTGGTAGCTTTGGTTTATAGCAGTGGTCCCCGATCGCTGGGGGATGTGTTCCAAGACCCTCAGTGTATGGCTGAAATCGTGGATAGCACCGAATCCTATATATGCTATTTTTTTGCCTATACATATGTACCTATGGTAAAGTTTAATTTACAAATTAGGCACAGTAAGAAATTAACAACAATAACTGCTAATAAAATAGAACCATTATAACAAAATGCCATCATCATTACTCCTGTGCTTTGGGACCCTTATTATGTAAAATAAGATTTATTTGAACACAAAGCACTGTGATACCATGACAGTCAATCTGATAACTGAGATGGCTACTAAATGACTAAGGGCAGTAGCATAGAAAGTGTGGAAATACTGAACAAAGGGAGGATTCACGTCCCTGGCGGGATGGAGCAGGATGCCTTGGGATTTTTATCAAGCTGCTTAGAATAGCGCAGAATTTAAAACTTATGAATTGTGTGTTTCTGGAATTTTCCACTTAATGTTTCTGGTTGACTGTAGGTAACTGAAACCACAGGTGAGGGGAGACTACCGTACTTGTCATGGGGCACTGACTGGCTTGCACACAGCTGATCTTGGCAGCCCTGGCCCTGGGGCAGTTCACCAGACTCCCTGATTTCTCTCCTTTCAGAGGCAACCTCAATGTACCTTCACCTCCGGCCCAAATGGCATCCAATAATTTCATTGTGCATGGTTTAGTTTCCTGGCATGGCTAGAGGGAACAGCAGTATAAGCATCTATCAGAAACTGCAGGAGGAGCGAGAGAACCCATAGGGAGTAAAAGGGACTATTTGCCAGTGCCCTGCTGCCATGAGACCTGGTCACCCAGGGTAGTCAGGCTGTTGACTGGGAGGAAAACTGAGATGGAGGTGATTTCTGGACCCCAGGGAAGTGTCTCTTTCCCTGCCATCTATGTGCCTCCATTCCTACCTTGATTTATGAAATTCCATAATTAGACATTTTCATTTAAGTCTCCTTAAAAATCAGTGAGTGGTGGATTATCTAATAAAAGGTGAGAAAGAAGAAAAGCTGTTTTTTTAAAAAAAGATTTTAGGCATTTTTTTTATTTGTATAAATTTATGGGATACAAGTGTAATTTTTTTGCATAGATAAATTGCACAGTGGTGAAGTCAGGTCTTTTAACGTATCCATCACTGGGATAACATTCATTGTACCCATTAAGTAATTTCTCATTACCCACTTCTCTACTTGTCCATCCTTTCAAGTCTCCATTGTCTATTGTCTATCACTTCACACTCTGTATTCATGTGTACACATTATTTAGCTCCCACTTGTAAGTGAGAACATGTGGCATTTTTCTCTCTGTGTCTGAGTTGTTTTACTTAGAGTAATGGCCAGTTCCATTGATACTGCTGCAAAAGACATGATTTCATTCTTTTTTTAAATGTCAGAATAGTATTTCATTGTATATAAATACCACATTTTCTTTATCAAGTCATCCATTGATGGACACTTAGGTTGACCCCATATCTTTGCTATTGTGAATAGTGCTGTGATAAACATATGAGGGTAGATATCTTTTTGATATATTGATTTCTTTTCCTTTAGGTAGATACCCAGTAGTAAAGGATTGCTGTGTCAAAGGGTAGTTCTACTTTTAGTTCTTTGAGGAATCTCCATATTGTTTCCCATAGACTTATACTAATTTACATGTCCACCAACAGTGTATAAGCATTCCCTTTTCTCTGCATCCTTGCCAACATCTGTTATAATTTTTTTTTATCTTTTTAAACATTCTGATTGGTGTAAGATGGTATCTTATTGTGGTTTTAATTTTAATTTCTATGATGATTAGTGATGTTAAGACTTTTTTCATGTGCTTGTTGGTCATTTGATTGTCATCTTTTGAAAAATGTCCTTAGCCCATTTTTAAATGGGATTATTATTTTTTGTTGTTGTTGAGTTGTTTGAGTTCTTTGTAAATTCTGCATATTAGTCCTCTGTTGGATTCATAGTTTGCAAATATTTTCTCCCATTCTGGAGGGAATGGCAGTAGAAGCATCTGTCAGAAGCAACACAGGAGGAGTGGGAGAACCCATAGGGAGTATAGGTGACCATTTGCCAATGCCCTCCTGCCATGCCAACTTGTCATTCTGCAAGTTCTCTATTCACTCTTTTGATGATTTCTTTTGCTGTGCAGAAGCTTATTAGTTTAAGTTCCATTTGTCCATTTTTGTTTTGCCTGTGCTTTTGAGGTCTTAGCTATGATTTTTTTGCCTCGCCCAAAGTTTAGAAGAGTTTTCCTTGGGTTTTCTTCTAGTATTTTTGTAGTTTCAGGCCTTACATTTAAGTCTTTAATCCATCTTGAGTTAATTTTTGTATAAGGTAAGAGATAGGGGTTCGGTTTCATTCTTCTGCATGTGACAATCCAATTTTTCCAGCACCATTTACTGAAAAGGGTGTCTTTCCCCTAGCATATGTTCCTGTTGACTTTACCAAAAATCAGTTGGCTGTCAGTATGTGAGTAGACTTTTCTGGATAGTCTACTCTGTTCCATTGTTCTATATGTCTATTTTATACCAGTACCATACTGTTTTGGTTATTATAGCCTTGTGGTATAATTTGAAGTCAGGAAATGTAATGCCTCCAGCTTTGTTGTTTTTGCTTAGAATTGCATTGGCTATTGTACTCTTTTTTATATTTTAGTATTGTTTCCTAATTCTCTGAAAAATAACATTGGTATTTTGACAGGGATTGTATTGAATCTGTAGGTTGTTTTGGGCTGTATGGTCATTTTAATGACATTAATTCTTCTGATCCATGAGCAAGGTATGTTTTTCCATTTGTTTGTGTCATCTACAATTACTTTCATCAGAATGTTTTCCTTGTAGAGATCTTTCACCTCCTTGGTTAAACATATTCCTAGGTATTTTTTGTTGTTGTTGTTATTGTATAATAAATAGAATTGCCTTCTTGATTTAGTTCTTGGCTAGATTGTTATTGGTGTATAGAAACACTGTTTTTTATGTTGATTTTGCATCCTAAAACCTTACTAAATTCATTTATCAAATCTAAGAGGTTTTTTTTGTAGAGTCTTTAGAGTTTTTAAATATAAGATCGTATCATCAACAAACAGATAATTTGACTTCCTGTTTCCCAATTTGGTTGCCTTTATTTCTTTTTCTTTCCTGAATATGCTGGCTAGGACTTCTAGCACTATGAGTACTATGTTGAATAGGAGTGGTGAAAGTGGATATCCTTGTCTTGTTCCAGTTCTTAAAGGGAATGCTTTCAATTTTTCCCCATTAAGTATGACATTGGCTGTGGGTTTTTCATATATGTCCTTTTTTATTTTGAGGCATGCTCCTTCTAGCTTAGTTTTTCGAGGGTTTTTCATCATGAAGAGATGCTGAATTTTATTGAATGTTTTTCCTTCATCTGTTTAGATGATCATGTAGTTTTTGTCCTTAATTTTGTTTATGTGATGAATCACATTTATAGATTTGTGTATATTGAAACTTCTTGCATCTCTGGTTTAAAACCCACTTGATCATTATCTTTTTGATGTGCTGTTGGATTTGGTTTGCTATTATTTTATTGAGGATATTTGCTTTTATGTTCATCAGGGATATTGGTCTGTAGTTTTCTTTTTTTGTTATTTCTTTGTCTGGTTTTGGTATCAGTGTGATACTGGAATCACAGAATGAGTTAGGGAGCATTCCCTTTCCTTGATTTTTTGAAACAGTTTTAGAAGGATTAATAGTAACTCTAGTTTGTAGGTTTGGTATAATTTGGCTGTGAATTCATCTGGTTCTGAGCTTTTTTTTGTTGAAAGATTTTTTTGTTACTGATTCAATCTCACTACTCATTATTGGTCTGTTTAGGATTTCTCTTCCCTCCTGGTTTAATCTGGGGAAGTTATATGTTTCCAGAAATTTATCCATTTTTCTAGGTTTTCTAGTTTGTAGCATACACTTATTCACAATTTTCTCTGATTATCTTTTGTGTTTCTAGGCTATCAGTTGTAATGTCTCCGGTTTATAAATTTTATTTGTCTTTTTGAAGAACCAACTTTTTGTTTTATTGATCTTTTGTATTGTTTTTTGTTTTTCTATTTCGTTGAGTTCTGCTCTGATCTTCGTTATGTCTATCATCTGCTAGCTTTGGGTTTGGTTCATTCTTTTTTCTTCTAGTTATATGAGGTATAACATTAGGTTGTTAATTTGTGATCTTTCTACTTTTTTGATGTAGACATTAGTGCTAGAAAATTCCCTTTTTGTACTGTTTCTGCTGTATCCCACAGGTTTTGATATGTTGTGTTTTCATTTTCACTTATTTCAAAACATTTTTAAATTTTCATCTTAATTTCTTTCTTGACCCAGTGATTATTCAGGAGCATGTTGTTTAATTTCCATGTGTTTGTATAGTTTCCTAAGTTCCTCTTGGAACTGATTTCTTGTTTTATTCCACTGTGGTCTGGGAAGATATTTGATATGATTTCAATTTTCAAAGATTTGTTGAGACTTGTTTTGTGGCTTAACATGTGGTCTATCTTGGAGATTGTTCCATGTGCTAATGAGAAGAATGTATATTTTAGCACTCTATCCTGGGTAACAGAGCAAGACTGTGTTTAAAAAAAATGTATTTTCTGTAGTTGTTGGGTAGAATGTTCTGGACATGTCTGCTAGGTCTATTTGGTCTAAAGTCCAATTGAAGTTCAGTGTGAGAAAAGTTTTATTTTGATGAAAATATCCAGATTTTTATAATCAGAAAATCCAAGGAACTCATTTTAATTATATGATACATGTAAGCTATGTGTAATTTCAAAAAATAGTATTATATTTTGAGTTACATATGGAAATGACTATGGGATGCCAAGATCTTTTTATAGCTTTCATTGCGTTTTAGTGCTTTAGGTCTTAATAATAATATGAGTACTCTTGGAAGATTACAACTTTGTATTAGTTTTCTGTTGCCATGTAACAAATTACTACACATTTACTGGTTTAAAACACCCCCTGTGCATTAGCTTTGTAATTTTGGGCAAGTCATTTCCATTTCTGGACTTCAAGTTTCTCATCTGTAATATGAAGTGGGTGAAGTTGGAAGTATTTTCTAAGGGCTTTATCAACTTAGAAATTCTAAAACTTGATTCCAAGATAAAAAATGATTTTCTAATTTTACAGATTTTGGGCACTACTTACAAGGAAGAGTGATGAAAGGAATGAGAATGGCTCATGAAAATGGATCCCTATTGGATATCTAGCACAAACAGAGTCCTTAGGATCACCTTGGTCTATGAAGGGGAACTTTTAAAAAGTAGATTATGTTAGAGGAGAGGCAGGGTAAGGCTGGCCAAACTTGCGTTTCACAAGTTAATTCATTCAGGAGAAGAATCCTCACACATCCTTTCTCATGCACTGGGATTGAAAAACCAATGTAAAACCAAATAATAACAAGGCTTCTTATGCTTAGGAGCAGAGTGAGTGTGCAAGACAATATTTCCTGCTGTCCATGTGCAGGCACACAGTAAGATTGTACTTGCCCCCTTTGAAGACGGACATTCTATTTTTGGTCAATGGAATGTGAGTGGAGAAGGTGTAAGGGCCTTCCAGTGAAAGTATTTGAGAGTGGGTGTGTGATTCTTCATGTTCTCTTTTCCTCTTCTGCAGTGACCGTACAAGTAGGTTATGATATGGTGGTGTTACACCAAAGACAGCTGCTCAGAGGGTGCCAGAACCTGGGGTATACTTTGCATGACTGAGAAATAAACCATTTTTTTTCAAGCTTCTAAGATTTGGGGATTGTGTATTACTGCAGCATAACTTAGCATATCCTAATTAACACAGCAAGAAATAGACCACATAGTTGGCAAATAGTGGAGAATGTGTTCTAGGGAAATTTCAATTTACCGGCAGAAGGAGGAAAAATAAAACTCTAATAATCCAAATTCCTGAATGAACTATTGTGAGTTTTCTGTTTTTGCTTCCTCTTAGGCTTAAGAGAGTTGGTGAGGCATTAGAAAGCAGACACCAGAGATTGGAAAGATGAAGAATTGGTTTGGGTTTATAGATTGAATTGCCAACCTCTGGCCAACTGAGAGCTGTAAGTCTAAAAACCTTGGGTTTCTAAGGTTATACCTTTTAAAATATCATCTAATGTCTTTTCCTGGTTTGCTTGCTTTAGTTATGACAGGCTTCATGCAGTATGAGCATTGGAATTCTGTCTTTCAACTAAATAACTTGGGATTTTTTTCTTTTTTTGCACTGTTGCTATGTTTGGGCCAATGTGTTTCACTTGTTTTCTCAAAAAACTTTTCCTACTGCTTCTGACTCAGATCAATTTCCTGGAATATTCCTCTGAGCTAACTTTTTGCTCTCTATCTTTCTTTCCTTCCTCAAGAGAAGCATCTGTTACAAGGCAAACATCAATCCCCAAATCTAAAATTTAAGTCTTCCTCTTATCAAAATTGAGCCTGTATTGTTTTTCTCAATACCTCTCATCCCATGAGATAGTCATTCTCAGACTCCAGAAGAGATGACATGCAGTTCAAAAACAGGTAGATGTAGGTTTAGAAAAAAGTAAAAAAAAAAACCCCAAACCAAACCAAGACAGAAAAAAACCCATTTGTTTGTTGTTTGCTTGTTTTTTAAAATATCAAGTACTAAATGAACTCATTTTCTTTTCTTTTAAAAAATTTAATATTTTATTGGTAATACATTCATGAGGCTCAAAATTACAAAGATATAAGTGGATATGTAGTAAAAGGTCTCATTTCCACCCCTATCTCCTGGACACCAAGTTCCTCTATCTAATATGATTAATTTCCTATGTACCTTTAAAGATATATATATATATATATATATAATGCATGAATATATTAGTGAATAAGAATATATTTATATCTTTTATATATCCCTTCTTTTTTCTCTTTTATACTATTGGTATCATTCTATCTTTGCTGTTATGCTCCTTGCTTTTCTTGCTTAGTGGTTGATCTATCTTGTAGATCTTTCCACGTCAGTATGTAAAAAGCTTCTTCATTCCTTAAAATTCAGTTGAGTTCATTTAGCCAAATTTCATACTATGGTCATTTAGGTTGTCTTTAATTTTTGCTTTTACAAACCACATTATAATAAATAAGCTTGTCCCTAGGTCAGTTTGCATCTGTGTGAGTGTATCTGTGAAAACAATTTCTGGAAGTAGAATTGTTGGGCTAGTGTATTAGTCTAATGGTGGGTTTAAGGTGTAATTGGGTGAGACTTTAGTGTGTATGTTCAAAAATATACATATTCTCCAAAACCACAGTGGTTGATCCTAGCATGTACACTTGTTTACAGTTTCAACATGCTATCACATTGTACATCCACTAAGTATTGATTTTGTGCATATTGTGTACCAGGTACTACATAAGTATGAGAGGTAAAGCAATAAACAAAATATGTAAGAATGATGCCTTCCTAACAACTCACAAGGCAGAAGGGCAGTGTGATGGTTAATTTTATGTGTCAACTTGGCTAGACTATGGTGACTGGTTGCTTGGTCAAACACTAGTCTAGACGTTGCTGTAAAGATATTTTAAAAGATGAGATTAACATTTACAATCAGCTGAGTTAAAGTAAAGCAGATCACCCACCATAATGTGGGTGGGCCTCACCCAATCAGTTGAAGACTTTAAGAGCAAAGACTGAGCTTTCCTGAAGAAGCAGGAATTTTCCCTAAGGCGACAATATAATAACTTGCTTGAGCTTGCAGCCTGCTGTCTTGTAGAATTTGTACTCAAGACAGCAACATCAACTCTTACCTGAATTCCCAGCCTTCTGGCTTGCCCCACAAATTTCAGGCTTGCAGCCTCCAATTCCTTAAAATAAATCACTCTCCCTGAATATATCCCACTTGTCCAGGTCTCTGGAGAGCCCTGACCAACAGGCAGGAATGATGACTCCCACCCTACAGATGAACACACAGAAGCTGAGAGGGTCCACGGCCCTGCTAAGAGCCCAGACTCTAAAACCAAAGTTCTTTCCACTGCCCCGCCTTGCAATATTATTAACTCTCAAAATGGGGTATCCACAGTGGCAATTTCATTATGGAACATTAGGCATGTCTGATACAGTGGGCAAGAGGTTATTAAAAATATTTCAATTCTTTACTTGATTTCTTATTCAAATGGAAAAGAGGCCAATGCATTTTATTACACAGCCACCATCCTGAAAACACTTTCCCCACTATTCCTCTTCTTAATACCCTTTTCTAAGGTAGCAGATGTCCTCCTGAAAGTCTTTGTCTTCTGCTCAGGTTTCTGTATCCCTGAAAATTATCTCCCAGCACTTGAAAATGTAATTTTTCTCTCCGTTCTCCCTTGTTTCCCATTCAGGATCTCTGCACCTCAGCACAGCCCAGACGCCTACTTGGCTTGAGCAATTCTTTCTCCACCGATGCCAGAATGTGTGGTCACGCACAAATGTTTTGCTCTCCCTGTTTCACAATAGCATTTTTATTCCTATGAAGTACGGTTGTTGAGAACACTTACACTAAACACTTTGAATCTTTCCGCAGAGTTTCTCCATTGCCATTTTAGGATTGAGCTTGCTACAAAGTACAGTATACTGGCCTGGGGTAGGTCAAGGTGGATCACAAGATCTACTCCTACTGGAATCATCATCTTGGAAAAATCACTGATTATTTGGTTGCTTAGCCTGTAAAATAAGAGGTGATGGGTTTCTGAGGCTAATTTCTGAGGAGATGATCTTGGAAGTGTCTGGTTCTGTAATAGGTGGAATTCTGAATAATTCTTTCCAGGCACTGAGTGGAGGAGAGTGCTTGGTACCATCTGTGTTGCCAGATCAAGGCAACACAGCTAAAGAAAGCGCTTCTTTCTATCACGATTTTCTGTGCAAGTGCAGAGCGCCGTGGCCTTATACTGAATCATGAAACATGTCAAGGATGGTTTATTGGTCTATAACAAGTATAAAAATATTTTCACAGTTTAAAAAGAAAGTTCATTCATCCTGCATTTTTTATGATAGCTACCTGTCTTTTCTTCTTTCCTTTCTTCTCCTTTTGTTTAATCTTTAGCATAGCAACTATGACTTGTGTAGCATGCTTTCACACTGCATGGTTGATAGATAGTGGGAAATATTTCTGTAAGCACATGGAGTGCTCATGTGTACATCAAGCTACTTCCTTGAGTTAACTTTTCTTTTGCAGGATCTCCTTGGACTTTTTATTTTGGTAATAGCTATTTTGAGATATAATTCATATATCTCACTATTCACTCATTTAAAATGTCTAATATAGGCCGGGCGCAGAGGCTCACACTTGTAATCCCAGCGCTCTGGGAGGCCGAGGCAGGAGGATCGCTCAAGGTCAGGAGTTCGAAACCAGCCTCTAAGAGTGAGAGCTTGTCTCTACTAAATATGGAAAGAAATTAATTGGCCAACTAAAAATATATATGGAAAAAATTAGCTGGGCATGGTGGTGCATGCCTGTAGTCCCAGCTACTTGAGAGGCTGAGGCAGGAGGATCACTTGACCTTGGAGTTTGAGGTTGCTGTGAGCTAGGCTGACGCCATGGCACTCTAGCCTGGGCAACAAAGCAAGATTCTATTGGAATGGGCTGGGGAAGAGCTGTGCCTGGTTGCTATGGCTCCTAGGGAGGGGCTTTTCGTTGCCATAGAATCTGCCCTAATCAAACAGCTTGGTTTTCCTGAGGGGAGGATGAGCGCTCTCCCAGCTCTCCACGTCTCAGAACCCCACAGTATTCTCCTGTAAGATCATCCACGTGGGCTTCCTCACCACCTGCGTCTAAGTCCCAGGCCTCCCTCCTGTTTCCCCAGCAACCTGCTTGAGTCTGGAGAGCAAGGGATCTGGTCTGCTTCTCTGGCCCAGTGGCGTGTGACTCTGACGAATGCCACTGGGTGGGGAGCTCCCAATTTGGGGACCCCGGATCAATTGCAGGCCCCCAAAGGGAAAGGCATGGGTCTTACTTTCTGTGGAAGCTTCAGCCTGTAGCACACACCCCTGGGGAGGGGTGGCCAACTGCCAAATTCTTTCCCCAAACTACTCTTCTGGTTGCAGTGGGTGGGGAGAGGGATGGGGAGGCAGCATCTGAATGAAAGAAAGACAGTTCTTTGGCCTCTTGTGACACTCCCCTTGGAGGGGAGCCCCACACCGAGTGTCTAAGCTCCAGGATAATGTGGGTTCTGCCCACTCTACCGTGTTTGCCTCCGTGCCTGGGCTCGTTGGGGTGGAAAAGCCTCCAAGAAACTTGGTAGCCTGCTGGTCACTGAAGGCACAGTGGGAAGGTGGAGAGATGGATCCCCCCTTACCCCTTCTTTGGGCTCTGAGTCTCTCTGGGTTTGACCCTCACCGATATCTTTTTTCTTTTATCTTCGTCCTTCTCTGCTTTGCAATTTTCCTCTGGGGTATCCTGGGCAGGCTGTGGCACCTCTCTTTATGATCCACAGCTGTTCTACATCTCTTCTTCCTTCTCCTTTATCTGAAATCCTCTCTTCCCTTGGGATGGTCCCACTGGCGTTGTCTCTAGTTGTCCATCTTTGCCCCCTTAAATTCTTACTTTATAATCAAATCTGTTTCTGGGCTACTTATTCCATGTAAGTTAAATAGTCTTGTGTGTTGTTTTCCTTTGACATGCTGATCTGTTTTTCTCTCAGATGAACTTCAGAATTAATATGTAATAAGTTTGAAGAAAAAAAAATTGAGAATATGACTGAGATTGCATTAAAGCTTGACATTCACCTTGAGAGGTTTGTCTTTTTTGCAGTACTTATTTTACAAGTAGAGGTACATTGTATATTATTACGACTTTTAAAAAGTATCCTTTAACTTATTGTAGCTCTCTTCATGTGTCTGCATACTTGACCTTAAAAACCCTGGTTTCCTGTCTCCTTAAGGCCAGTGCCTATGACAGGCAGATACTGGGCTGGGCTCCTGGATGATAGTTTTTCAATTGATGTTCATGCAGTCAGGTTTCTCTTGAGCAAAATCCTTTTAGCTCTTTCTATTTTTTTCTTTTTTTTTGTTTTTTGGCATTTTATTCAAAACACATATATAGTTTTTTTTAAAAAAACATTTGTGTAGACCTGATGTTTAGAAGCTAAACAATAGAGTTCATGGGGTCGGGGAGGGAGGGTTGGCCAATTTCATTCATAAGAAAAAGCAAGAGAGGGAACTAAGCTGGTAGAAGACGAGAACAACAACAGTTGTCTGAGATAGTGCTCAGAGCATCTGACAAGTGCTCAGATAGTGCTCAGACAAGACATTTGGGAGTCAAGACATTTGTGCAACCCATGTCTCTGTTAGGGGCCAACACAGCACATCACAGAAGGCAGCAGTAACAGATATACCTTGTCTGGAAATCCTTGCCAAGGTTGGAAGGCTGAGCCTTTTCCAAGTGGTCATCCAAAGAGTGAGAAGGCATTGATGCCTTCTGTGTGGGCAGAGGGGCCACAGGCTGTCCATATGATGGGATGTCAGGGTTCCAAGAAGGGTCCATTTCTCTGCCAAATTATTCCTCCTCTACCTGTTGGATCATGAGTAAAATTTCTTTGAGAAGAACCAAATATTTTCCTCTATAGGCAGAAATGAGGCTTAAAATGCCTGGGAGAAAGGACTTTTAGATTGAAGAATAAACAACTAATAGTCCATCTTCCCTGATCTCTGCAAGTAGAAGGGCGTTCAGAGCAGGTCAAGGGGTTGGTTAAGGAAGGGGTGTGAGGGAGAGCAAAGGGGAGCAGAGAGGAATTTTGGGGAACACACACCCAGTGATCTGGGTTCACATCCCCCCACTGGCTGGGTCTGTGGGCCTGGGACACCTGGAGAGAGATATGGGGTAACAATGAAGGAGTGCAGTGGCCGATGGTCCCCCTGCATAAGCACTCCATTATGCTTATTTAAAATGTCCCAGTCTCCAAAATGCAGACGCATAATGGTCACACCTCCCCTCCAAGAGAATGACCCTGTGGTGGAGTCATTTGAATCGACAATCAGTTCCAGTAAGCACTGAGAGGGCTAGGAGCCCTATCCAGGAAAAGGAGGAAAAAATAAAAAGAGAGCCAGGAAAAAGGGAGCAAAGTGGGAGGGGGAAGAAAGGGACGTGTGAGAGGTTTAGAAGTTAACAAACCAGTGGTCATCTTTACTGTGCACTGAGGAAATGGGATTCACGCACCATGTCACCACCAAAGTCACCTCTGCCTAGTGTCACTCTGAAGCCCATGCCCCAGCGAAGGCCAGCTGAAGCTGCTTCTTATTTCAGGCAAAACCTCCCACTCAATGGTGAGGGAGCACATACATCACACGCCATTAAAACTGCCAGTTTCCATCCCTCTCACGCCATTAGTAGAATATATCTATCATTAAAGGAAGTGAGTTACAATGTAAAAATATGGTAATTCAGACTGTCGGGTCACAACTGACAGCACATTCAGTTTCTTTCCTAAGCTGTCTCCAGAGACACTATATTTAGCAAAAAGATGTTTCCCAGAAAAGTTTTCATAAATATTCTCCATGGGGGGAAATATATATATTTATCACTTCAACTTCATATGAAAAGAAATCTAAAGCAAGTGTGTTAGTAGCTGACTTCTGAGAAACTGCATGGATGTTTTTAATCCATAGGTGGGCGAACTTTTCTTATCACCTCGATAAGAGTCAGGGAATGCTGTAGTCTGGGCTGCCCGTGAAGTTATTAGCAGCATTAGCCTTGTCTTCCCCCTGCTTCATCCTCTCTGCAGTTACACTCCATACCTGATGCTGGTGTTGGGGAATATGCTAATCATGGTTTTCATTTCATATATTTTGTGAGGTTTTGATATCTTCAGGCTTTGCTGACTGAGGAGACACTGCCCTCTCGGCGCTAGCTGATTCCTAGAGAAGGAAAATGACTCCCCCATGTGTGGGTGCACCTTCCATGTGCAAACCAACCGATCCAAAGCCCATATCCCCCGACCTCCTCCTTTATCAGGCCACTATCCCTCTGAGCTAATCAGCCCAGGGTCAGGTACCACTCAGAGACAACTCAGGACAGCGCCTGCAGCCCAGAGCCCACCGCAACTGGTCGACTGAGCCAGTTCTCAACCTGCATAGCCTGATCTCCCTGCCCTGCCCGTTCCTTCCCTCACAAACCTCAATGAAGTCTCAGACCCACATTTTCTTCTCCTTTTCTCTGCCTCTTGACTGAACTTGGTGGTTCCTCTGTCTCTTCCCGCCCCGGGGCATGGCGTGTCCCCTTTTCTTGAGAACAGTGAGAAACAAACTGTGTTTTCAATGTCAATCATCTTCTGATCTGTTGGCCTCACTAGAACTGAATAATAATAAAGCCTCTTTGTTTTTAAACAGGGAGGTGGAGAAAGGTTTCATGAACCTGTTCTCCAATAGCTCAGAGTAATGGATTTAAGGATTGTTCCTCAAACTCCATGTAAACAATCCCAACTGGCCACTGCTTTATCATATTTGGTCTCAGTTAAAACGAGACTTGTAGGGTTCAACGGGGCTTCCTGCCTACTGTCTGGGGAGAACTATACAGTGATGAAAAGCTTGGGATCCAGTAGCCTTGGGAGACAAGTAGAAGGCAAATGAACTTGGGAGGGCTGGTGTTAGGCAAGGCAGGCCAGGCCCGCGTGGGAAGTCTAGTGAGGGGAGAAGACTAGAAAATGAGAGCTGGATTGGGTAGAAAGGAGAGGCATTCCATTGAGGGCGGAATGAGGTAAGGAAATGTGATTCCACAGAATTCCAGTTAGGCAGAGCACTGGGTTCTGACAAATGTCTTGAGAAATGAGCTGGGCAACATGCAGGTCCCCAGAGACACAGATGAAAAATGCTGAAGTGTGAGGATGTCACAGTTTCTTGGGGAGAGCAGACGTGGAGAGTGGCGACAGCTACTTCGTGTGAGTGACCCACAGGGTAAGTTTAGGGGCTGTGTGAGCACAAAGGAGGGAGCCACAGAGAATTCAACCTCGAGAGCCAGCAGGTGTTTGCCCCAGAGGGTAAGTGGGGGAGGAGAGGGGTTTTGAAGATAGTTCCAAGCAGAGCAGACCGATTGTGCAAAGTTCAGAGAGATAGTGAGCCAGGGAAGGGTTTGTACAGTGTGATTATATAAACGGATTTTCATTAAAAACATTTTTTAAAAAAATTGTGGTAAAAATCACATAACATAGGGAGGGGGGGCATAGGCAATATATGTAACCTTAACACTTGTACCCCCATAATACGCTAAAATAAAAAAAATCACATAACATGAAATTTACCATCTCTATCATTTTGAAGTGTTCAGTTCAGTGGTGTTAAGTATATACATATTGTTGTTGCCACAGATCTCTGGAACTTTTTCATCTTGCAAAACTGAAACTCTATATACCTTTTGAACACTGAATCCTCATTTCCCCTACCCCTGCCTCAACAGCCCCTGGAAATGTTTTTATGAGTTTGACTACTCTAGTTATCTCATATACGTGGCATTATATATCTGTCTTTTTGCGTTTGGCTTATTTCACTTAGCATAGTGCCCTCAAGTTTCATCCAACTTGTAACACATGACAGGATTTCCTTTCTTTTTAAGGCTGAATGAGCTTCCTTTGTATATGTTTACCAAATTGTCTTTATTCTTCCATTGATGGACACTTGGATTGCTTCCACCTCTTAGCTATTGTGAATAATGCTACAATGAACATGAGTGTGCCGAAGTCTCTTTGAGATCTTGCTTTCAATTCTTTTAGATAAATACCCAGAAGTGGGGTTGCTGGATCATATGGCCCATTTTCATTTTTAAAGACTATTCTAGTGACTGGGTACAAAACAGATTGGATGAGGCCAGTATTGGAGGTAGGGAGACTTTAGTGAAGAGTTGAGGTCAGAAATAATGGCTTCTTAAGCTAAGGTAGAAGTAGAGAGGAGGTAGAAGGATCATGACTGTGCTATCTGGTGGGTGGGAGGGGGCAGGAAGGAGGAGTCAATGGCAGGGCTCAGGTTTCCAGTCTGGGTAACTGTGTGGATGATGGAGCATGTCACTGTAGAAGCACAGAAGGAAGAGATGGATTGGATCCTGTGTTTTGGCAGGCAGAAGTTGGGGGAGCCTGGAGGTGGAGAGGCCCTCTTCAAAGTCCCAAAGAAGACCTGGGCCAGGGCAGCAGCAGCAGGAGTGGAGAGAAAAGTCCAGACCAGGCAAGGCAGCTGCCGCAGAATCTGTAACAGGGCCCGGTGACCAGTTGACTGAGGGAGACTTACAGAGATGTCTCTTAGAATTTTGATGGAATTTTGATCAGATGGATGGTGATATGAGACTAAGTTGCCTGGGATTTTCATAAATATTTTGTATAGTTTTAAATAATTCGATTTTGAGATATCAATGGAATATATATATAGATATCTAGCTGGGAATAGTGGAGTACTAGTTTAGTACTTTTTTATACTTAAATACTTCTTTACTACTTAATTATAATTTTTAATTATAGCTTAAGACAGGGATCAGGGCTAAAGATAAGGGTTTAAAAGTCAGTCACCAACCTGTAAGTGAGAAATGAGGTCATAGATAAGTGAAATTTACACCAAGGAAAGCAGAATGGAGGGTTAAGGATAAAACCTGGTGGAACACCAGCATTTAGGGGGCAAGTAATGGAAAAAGAACCTGGATAAGGAGAATAGAAAGAGCCAGAAATGGAACAAAGAAGATACAGGAATTGGAGGAGCAAAGGAGAGAAGACAGAAACAGGGCAAGAAAGACTTTTGCAGGTGGTGGGCAAATCTGGGCTGAGGGTGTGAGAACAGAGCTGATGTGCAGGGGAGGGCTACTCTACCCTCACCTTTAGCCATTTAATTGACCTTGTAAATGCAAGGTTTTCTGTGCCCTATTATTGTGCCATCATATCTTGATGGTGGCATATTCCTGGTACTCTCCATAGATTAGGGATTTCAACTGGGGGAGGGGTCATCTTGTCTCCCTGGATGATACATTTTTGGTTGTCACAGCTGGGGCAGGGGTGCTACTGGCATGCAGTAGGCACAGGCCAGGGTTGCTGCTAAAAACCCCACAATGCAGGGGACAGGCCCTGACAACAGGGAGCCGTGCAGCTCACTGTATCAAGTGACAAGGCTGAGAAGCCCTGCTGTAGATCTGTGTGTTGGATACACTCATCCCACACACATCTTTTTAAAGCTTCAGGCATTGTGTTTACAGTGAGAACTGTCTGCTCCCCCATGGCATTCTGGCTCTTTCTAGTTGGGGGTTCAACAGTGGGGCCCTCTTTGAAAGTGGGTATTTGAAAGATTCTAGACAACCAGTCTACCTTTTCAACCAAGTCAATCTGCACGTTAGTACAGTAATGTTAGCAATAGTTCTTAATAAATGCCATGACAGACTTAAGGAAATACATTCAAAGAATTAAACATCTGAACTCAGTAAGGTCCCTCTTTACTTGGTATCCCGTTCTCACTCCCAGCTACTGCTGAATCCATTGGCATTGGAGTCTGGGTGTGAGAATGAGTCTTCTCCTAGTTGAACTGTTTGAAGTTCTGGTCCTGCCCATACTCCCAGGCATGCCGGTGCTAGAGCCCTTGAGTTCTTTTTAGCTTAACTTATCACACTAGAGTTTTTTTTTTTAAATTTCAGAATATTATGGGAGTATAAACATTTTGGCTACATGAATTGCTTTTGTACAGTTTCACTCAAAGTTAGAAGTATTTCCATCACCCAGGTAGTGTGCATTGTACCTCTTAGGTGTGAATCTATCCGTCCCCTCCCGCCCACCTGCTTGATGTCCATTGAATTTTAGTACCATATGTGCACATGCATATTGATCAATTAGTACTCAATTTAGTAGTGAGTATAAATGGTTTTAGTTTTTCCATTCTTGCAATACTTCACTTAAAAGGATGGTCTCCAGCTCCATCTAGGTTGTTACAAAAGGTATTAGTTCACCATCTTTTTATGGCTGAGTAGTACTCCAAGGTATACATATACCACATTTTATTAATCCACTCATGTATTGATGGGTACTTGGGTTATTTCCACATCTTTGCGATTGTGAATTGTGCTGCTATAAACATTCGAGTGCAGGTGTCTTTTTTATAGAATGTCTTTTTGTCCCTGAGGTAAATATCTAGTAGTGGGATTTCTGGATCAAATGGTAGGTCTACTTTTAGTTCTTTGAGGTATCTTCATGCTACTTTCCATAGAGGTTGTACCAGTTTGCTTTTTTTTTTTTTTAACTAAGAGCAGTCACCAATAACCCCATTTCCTAGAAACTAAACAGCCTTAATTTCCACTACTGGGCAGCTATGCTTCCTGATCTTCTTACCAATTCCAGAGGATTCTTTGCATCAGGGAAATGGAGCTGGGGCAGGAGCAGCTCTTGCCCATAGGTTTGCCTCAGTTTCTCCTCCCAGCTCTCAGAGCCTGTGGCAGGAGGGTCTGTGTGGGGCCTGTCCGGCTGCATCGCTGGGTTAGAATCTGCTGTACCACCCTTCAGGAGGACAGCAAGTGTGAGCAGATGACTCAATGCCACTCTTTATGCTAACTTCCTCACATGTAAAATGGGAATAACTACCTCTCGCCAAAGGTTGTTTTGAGGATTAACTAGGTAAATACAGGCCAAGTGCTGAAGTAGTGCCCCCGCCATGGCAAGCCCTCAAAATAATGTTAGCGACATTAGTGCAGGAGTTATTAGATCTTGCTTTAGTTTCCTAGGGTTGCTGTAACAAACTACTGTAAGTGGAGTGGCTTAAAATGATAAAGTTAATTTTCTCACAGTTCTGGAGGCTAGAAGGTCAACATGAAGGTGTTGGGGGGGGTATGCCCCCACCGAGGGCTCTGGGGAGGAATCCTTCCATGCCTCTTTCAGCTGCTGCTGGCTGCCACCCATCCTTGGCATTCCCTGGCCTATAGCGGCATCAGTCCGATGTTACCTCTGTGTCCACATGGCTTTCCTCCCTGTGTGTCTCTGTGCATCTCCATCACCTCCTTCTCCTTACAAGGACATCAGTCCTTGAATTTAGGGCCCGTCCCTTGTCCAGTATAACCTCATCTTAACTAATTACATGTGCAAAGCCCCTGTTTCTGAGTAGGTCATAGTCTGAGGTTCTGGATTGACAAAAATTTTAGGGAGACCCTATTCAACTCACTGTAGTACCATTCATATTTATCAACAAATTCATGTTGGTTTAGCAAATGCTTCTCTTGGGCAAGGAAAACCTATTAATATGTCTAGCTTCTTCAGACAAAATTTAAACGCTGGTTCTTTAAAACAGTCCTGTGATAGCCTGAACACCATCCAGGGGAGACAGTTTACAAAAAAACAAATCCAAAATAGTGTTGGATTCAGACTTCCTCTGGCACGAGAGCTGGCAAGCAGAGCTGCAGTGGGAAGAGGAGGCTGAATCCAATTCAGCCACCACCTGTCTGCTGACAAGGTGACGGGCCCTGTGCGATCAGTCCAGGCAGCGGCATCTTCTGCCAAGGAGTCGCTGTTCCGGTTGATGCTAAGCAGAGCCGGGCCTGCGTGTTCTGAACACTGAGCCCCACAGTGCCCACAGTGCGCAGTGTCAGAAAACACGTAGTAAGGCAACGGTGCCTGCCAAAACCCTATTTATGGGCAGAAACACCACACATATATCTCTTTAGGAGGGTGTCCCTCCCCAGGCTTCCCGTAGGGGAGAGGCTGCCAGGCACACGGCACTGACGTGTGCGTTCCCAGCATATGCTGCCTGGAGTTTCTCCTGGCCCGGTCCAAGGCACGTGCTGGGATCCTTTTCATTCTTGTCCTGCGTGAGTCACAGGTGATGCTTACCAAGTCAATATCGGAGCACAGTCAAATATATAGGATATCCATTTAACTGTTACAGAACACACCTGAGAATTTTCAACTCCTATATATCTGTTGATGATGACCCTTAGGGGCACATCTTCTAGAAGGGTGATTTGGAAACCTTTATGTGCACACAAATCCCCTGGATGCAATTATGTCCTGGATGCAATTGGATCCTTGGAAGGATCCAAGATTCTGCCGTTCTAACAGGCTCCCAGGTGACACTGATGTTCCTTGCCCATGGCATGGGCATTGGGTAGTTTACCTAGCAAGGCTCTCTGCCAACTGCCCCACCCAAATGCTTCTCTGGCAGGTCTATAGCCTGGGAAGGGTACTTGTGGAATAAAGCTCATAGAATCCGAGAGTGAGAAACGCATTCACTGTCTGAGAGATGCATCTACGTAGAGAGGAAAGAATGCTAAACCGGAAAGTGGAAAACAGGTGTTGGGATTTAAGCCCTGGCTTTGCTGCTGAGTAGCTATGTGGTCTTGGGTTCATCACTTCACCTCTCTAATGCCTCACTTTCTGAACCAGTGCAGTCAATGCGATGACTCTCCCTCTCACTACCTATCACTAGGAGTTGGTGAAAATCAGCAGAGGTCATGTATTTTTAAAATCTTTGTGAAAAGTGCAAAGCACCATTAAAAAGTAGGTTATTCTTTCCTCCCGGGCTGTTGAGAGAATGAAAGATTGGCTCTTGGTCCCCAAGAGAACGCTGTGACACGAACAACTCCATTCCTGGTATCTCTACTTGCCTCCTTGAGAAATGTATCTTTCTGGGGGCTCTAGGACAAAAACATGCTCAACCAATGAAGGTTTTATGAATAATTTAATAAAAGATGAGAGAGAAATCATGGACCTAGATAGTCCAGTGCTCAGTCGAGAGTGCGTCACGGGTAATGAGGGTGGGTGTCTTCACTGTCTAGAGCTACTGAAGTGTCCTGTGGCCTGTGCCTTTTACCCCCACCAGTGGCGCTCAGGCCCCCACCCTCTGCTTCAGGGACTCTTATGTGTACCCTGAGTGATGAGAGGTTGTGTTGTACAGTGATTGGAACCACAGATCTGGAGATAGGCTGCATGAGTTTGAAGCTCAGCTCTTAGTATTTATTTATTTAACAGTTCATTTAACCTCTCTGTGCCACAGTTTCCTCATTTGTACATCGGACAAGATCGAGCTGTATGGCTGTAGACCATCTGTACGTCGGACATCATATAAGAGTACAATCAGCCCTCCACATCCTTGGTGTCCACATCCATGGATTCAACCAAGGGTGTAGTCAAAAATATTCTAAAAAAAACCCAGTAAAAAATAACAATACAATCATAGAAATAATACAAATTAAAAAATACAATATAACTATTTACACAGCATTTACATTGTATCAGGTATTGTAAATAATCTAGAGATGATTTAAAGTATATGGGAGGATGGGCGTAGGTTGTATGCAAATACTGCACCCTTTTATGTCAGGGACCTGATCATCTGCACTTGGATATTCATGGGTGAGGGGCTCCTAGAACCAATCCTTTGTGGAAACCAAGAGATACAACTGTACTTACTGCTGAGAGTTGTTGGGAGGATTAAATAAATAAGTGAATATAAATGGACACACACACACACACACACCACAGTAAGCTCTATGGTTAGCTATTACCTTAATATTGAATGAAAGGGAAGAGAGTGCTGGGTGCAGAGTACAGGCTACAGAGGGTAGCAGGCTCTACCCCAGCACCATGAGATAAATAGTTAGTGGGACTTCTGGCTTGGACAGTGTGATGCTGTGAGCAGTAATGAGTGACCCCAGGTACTGGCTTGGCTTTTACCCTCTGGCTGGGCTCCCCTGCCACTCTCTGGCACCGGCCATCTGGGTCCTGACTCCTGAGCTGACCCTGCTTTCACTCTGGTCCCCCAGGTGAGAATGTCTGTCTCTCCTCCCTGATCTTTTCTAAGGTCACTACAAGAGGATGATCTCTGGATGGCCTTGGCTGTCACAGCTCTCCCCTTACCTCCCTTCTGTAGTTCTCAGAATAACTGTAGAATGTACTAAGAATGCAGTCTCCTGAGATAAGGGAGAGCTATCTGGAACAGCTCAGGCTATTCCCTCCTTCCTCCTAGAATAGGCCGTTCTGCAGGGGTTGAGCTCAGCGAGTCACATTACTCTCAGGGTATAAAATCCAGACTAGAAACCGCAGTGTAAGGTGGGACATGTGCAGAGGAGACCCTGTCCACCCCGGGCAGCTTTTCTGAGCCTGTAGGGACAAGCTCACCATGGATCCTAGGCTTTTGTTTCTCCTTGATGCCTATGAAACGAATTTGCTTTGTCTGATGAGTTGTGTGAATGTTCCGTCTCACTGGATGCAAGCACATGGTAGAGAACCTTTGCGGTCACATGTCATTGCATCCCTTCCTTGTGACCCTCCTTTTGTCTCCCTGGGGACAGGGTGGGGTGGAGATAGGGTGACCCCCCCCTTCTCTCTACTCTCAGTCTAGTTATATTGTGCTATACAGTATTTCCCCTTTTCTCTCAGCTCTTCTGTTGCTCTAGTAGTGAAATATATAAATATAGGCAGTCCTCGGGTTCAGACAACTTGACTTACAGTGTTCTGTACTGATGCATGTAAACGAGTCCGCGTAGCACAAGCAGTTAGTTGGTGAAGTGTCCTTACGCCAGTGGCTAGTCTCACAGAGCAGCAGCTGATGGAAACACAAGCGCACAATCAGAAGATTCAGAGCAAAGAGAGTTCACAACAAAAGAATTGCTGAAATCTTTCGTCTTATTGAAGCAGGATTTGCTAAGCTTGAGGAACAAGATCCTAACACTGAGCAGTTTACAAAGGTTTACTGTCCAGTTAGTGAGAACATGAGCTGCTACAAAGCCATGTATGATGAAAAGAAGAAAAACATCGTGCAAATGACCTGATACCTTTTTTGAGACACTGACTTCAGTGATTAGCTCCCTCCTCCAGCGACAGACTCAAACCCTGATTCTCCAGCTCCCGCTCCAGCACCATCTCCGTGCTCATCCGATCAATGTCAGCTGCTTTCTTGCTGCACAAATGCCCCTTCTGGGAGGCAAGGCATTGATGCAACATTAAGGAGGTGTTAATCTTTAATATTCTTCTTTGAAATTTCTCTTATTTCCTATCTAAACTTTTTGTATGAGTTTGTTTTTATGTTCTGTTTGTTTGAATTAAAAGAAAGAGCACAATAGTTTCTGCAACTTATTATTGTAGTACAGGGATATTATTATTATTACAGTATTACATTGTATTTTTATTACCACTTATAGTATTGTTATTAATGCTATATACATGCAGTTCATCAGGGATCAGAGTTACATACAAATCTGACCTAAACACATTCTCAGAAATGTGTTTAGGTAACCAGGGACCATCTGTATTCAATTCTGTCTATACAACAATCCTGCATTTCAAGGCAACATGAAGGTCCTTTTACTGGCTAGGGGAAAGGGCACATGCACAGATACAGGAAAAAAAAAAACACAGACATTCATATTCAAGATATAAAGCCTCTACATATACTACAGGAACGGTACAAATGCAAGAAAGGTACAAACTCAGAAAAGAAGAGCAGAAGAGGGTGCCAGCAATCAACCAGTATTTACTGATGTTCTCCACGCAAGATGCCGTAGGGGCGAGCAGGAGGGATTAAGTCTGCAAAGTCCAGGTCTCAGTGTTGTGTGACCTGGGACAGATCAACCTCTCATAAGATGTGAGAGTGAGGGATATTCTCACTAAGGGGAGGCCCAAAGTATTGAAGAAGTAATGCCAGCTTCCTAATTTTCACCTCTTCCGTGGAAACCTTGCTAGCTCCAACCTAGAGGAATTCATCCATTCATTCACTCAACAAGGGTTTTCGGTAGGCCTCACACTTTTGCTATTCCAGACCACCTAAGACTAGCATCATGGCTTATATTAGTACATTTCTCATTCTGGTCTGACTAATCTGACTAATCTGGCTAATCAGCCTGCTTCCCTTTATGTAACAGTGTTGATCGAAGTGCATGTGGCTTTCCATGAGAGTTTCAGCTCGGCAAAGTGGAAAGAATGGCTCTGCCATTTACTGGCTACAGGATTTTGAGCAAGTTAATTTTTTTGAGTTCAGTTTTCTCATCCACTAAATAAGAATGGTAACACTAGTATTAGGCAGCTCGGGTCATCATAATAAAATATCATAGACTGGGTGGCTCGAACAACAGAATTTATTTTCTCACAGTTCTGGAGGCTGGAGATCTCAGACCAAGGTCCAGCAGTGTCAGGTTCTAGTGAGGTGTCTCTTCCTGGCTTGCAGATGGCCACCTTCCCTCTGTGTCCTTACATGGTGTGGACAGAGAAGGAACTCTCTGTCTTCCTTTTCTTATAAGGATTCCAGTGTGATCATATTGGAGCCCCACCCCACGATACCATTTAACCATAATTACCTCCTTAAAGACACTGTCTTCAAATATAGTCACAGAGCTAGAGCTTTAACATACAAATGTGGGAGGTCAAAATTCAGTCCATAATAACATGCATGCAGCCATTATCCACAAGTTTATTAGTGAAGAAGGCAGGTCCCGAAGGAATGCACCACTGCCAGCCCCAGTGAGGAGCAAGACCTGAGCTGATTCACACTTCCCAGTGATGCCACATTTCTTCTGGGGAGCTCTGTTGTCCTTTCCCTACAGCTGCTACACCAGTCCATGGACATGGCTAATAACTCTAAATGGTGACAGGCAGGGGCCTGGGTCCCACTCCCCTGTATATCAGAAGGCTTCTAGGTCATGGGGCAAATTAGCGATGCAAATATAAACATCAGGAAAGAGCATGGACTGACTTCTCTTACTTCTAATAGAAGAACCTTGTCCCTTGCTTAAGACAAAGACATCCAGTTATACTCTTATTCCAGAATGAATGGGCACTTGCCCTAACCTAAATAATTTAGAGAGGCCACTCAAATGCTTCTTCTCAAAACAACCTGCTCCAAAGTGGTGTTTCTGCTGGTTGAAATAGGAAGGTCTAAGACCCAAGAATGTCTGTTTCCTTACCAATAATTAAAGCATATATTCATATGTGATAAAGTTCTGTTTTACTGGGCACATCACTATGTTTCTCCCCCCCCCCCCCAGCTTTCTTGAGTTATAATTGACTGATAGAAATTGCGTATGTTTTAGGTGTGTCTATATGTGTATATATGCACCTGATGTTTTGATGTATGTATACATTGTGAAATGGTCACCTCGATCAAGTTAATTAACATATCCATTGCCTCACATAGTTACTATTTTCTTTCTTTTTTGTTTTCTTTCTCTTTCAAAGTGAAATAAAATAAACCCATTTTTTTTCCTATTTGGACTTATTGGTACTTCTGGTTGTTATCTGCAAGGCTCTTTGCTAGAAGCCAATCTGGAGAAAGTGAGGAATGAAAGATAAGCTTCCTGTTATGGAAAACCTTCCAATTTAGCTTGAAAGACGAAGTATACATACATGAAAAATTATTACAGCAGGGAACTTCACCCCGGGGAGTGTGAATCAGCTTAACATTTTAAGACAAAAATAACCTGTCTGTACCTACTTCATAGTGTTATGGAAAGATGTAATGAGTGAAGGCAGAGGTGACAGGAGCCCCCAGTATATTGGTTGACTAGAGGAAAAAAGGCATGCATGATAGCCAGTGAGGATGGGGCAAGAGGGTTTAATAGCCAATGTGGGTGAGACATGGGAGACATAGCAGCCAATGGGAGGGGCATCACCTTCTTCTGAGAGAAAGCCATGGAGAGCACACACCCTGCACAGGTGAGCAGTTGACAGTCCCTCAGGGATCTCAGCTCGTCCCAGCCCCTGGGGCACTTGAATTATCCGTCAATTCACAGTGCTCACAGGCAACAGTGGATTGATTTAATTTTTTCCAGTTTTCCCACTTTTTGCTTTTCAATTGATAGAGCAGATGGAAATCTTGTTTCTCAATTACTCAGTGTCCCCATTTCATCTGAGTACATCTGGAAGGAGATTATTTGAATACATTTGCTTTTTAAAAATGACAGTGAAAACAGGCATGGAGTAGGGGGTGGGGTTTTATCTTTTTTTTCCCCCTTGCCTGCCCCATCAATATAGTTTCCCCAGAAAAACAAAGAAATAAACTCTTATGACATTAAGTCACAGCAGGGACTACTTCTGTTCTATTCCTCTCATCTCAAAATAAACTTAATTTATAAGGACTGGGAGGGCTACAGTGATATTCTGCAATGCAAATAAAACACAGCATGAATACATACACAGGAAGAAAGTTTTGCGCTGTAAATATACCCTGGAAGTTCAGAGAGGCATAAAAAGTTGAGGTAGGCATTAGAAATGATTACTTTGCAAGTGAATTGCAATTTTCCATTTTTAAGGGAACATATGTCGATACAGTTTTCTCTTCCCGGATTGACTAGAGGGTGGCCTTTAGCCAGTTTTTTACCCTGATTGATTTGGCTCACTGGACTGGGTTTGAAATGCCCATGACAATGCTGTTCTTTGGGCATTTTCCACCCCTACTTATTTCTTGCAGCCTGGGAAGTTCAGAGCAATGTCACCACTGATTATAATTCAACCATTTATTTCCTCCAGCAATTAAAAATGGCTTGCTCACCAAGCCACAGCTGACTTACCAATTGAAGCACATCTAACCACCACTTTTCTGAAATTCCAGTTACGAGACTGAAGGACTGAATGATAAATCTTTTTCTGACTTTGTTATTAAGTTAGAGGATGATATTTGGACAAGGCAGGGATCTGAGATCGGTTTTCAACAAAACAGTGAGGGCGGAAAGTTTTTAGACACCAGTTGCCTCCTTGCTCTGCCACTGGCCTTTCTAGAACTCTCTGCAGGTTCTGTCTCTTACCATCCTCGTTCCTCTGCTTAGCTGGATGACAATCATTCTGGTGACTGTGCTCAAGCTAAGGTGTTAGAGACACAATGAGCTACCCATTTGGAGACTATGTGAATTTATTGAATAATGTCTGCAAAGGGCAAGGTTTAACTGAAAGGCATGCTAACAGTGGAATTTCAGGCACAGTAAATCTTGGATTGGGGAAAATATTTGAGATATGAAAGCTTTCCTGATACATAAACGGACACATCTGTCCATCCATCCATCCATCCATCCATCCATCCATCCATCCATCCATCTTTTATCTTGACAGTTTATTATTTATGGTAACTAGCTGACTATGAGTGGACATTCATGACCAGGTGTTATTTGAAGACACTAGTATGCTCTTTTTTTCTTATATTTGAGGAAAAATTAAGGTGACTGAGTAAGAATAATCATTAGGATGTGAAAAGTTTTAAACAGAAGCTGAATTCCAAAAGTAAATGGGGAGAAACTTACTATTGCACAGAATCAGTGAGAGGAACACTCAACAATTCAAATTAATTTTTAAAATCAATTTGAGTTTGTTTTAATGGTATGTAAATAATTTCAGTGAAGCTCAGTATTTAATGCAGGGTTGTTGCCCCAGTGACAACGGAGTGCTTTCTTGGGTGACATGATTAAGGAGATGGGTTTGTCAGAATGTTAGAGCAATCTGGCTCCAGTGGTCTTTCTTCCTCCTATCGAATATCGTTAGACTACCGACCATGGGATCTAGTTGACAAGGGCACCTGCCTTCTTTTCTGTCTCTTTGATCCTCCCCTGGATGACTCCTGCCTCCCAACATAGCATGTACTGTAATATCAAGTGCTTTTCATGTATCAACCCATTTAGTTATCACAGCCACCCAATGATACAGACACTGTTATTATCCTGACCCTATAGGAAACTGAGGCACAGAGAGGCTAAGTGACTTGCCCACGGTCGTGCATTTTGTAATCAGCAGGGCAGGCATTGGAGCCCAGGCAGTGCCTGACTTCAGAGTCCAGGCTGTTCACCACCCCATCACTCTGCCCCAAACCACACCCTCTCAGAACTGATTTATGGTTTTCGTCTCCCTCTTATCCCACCCTGTCGTCTATTGTGGCTGCATCAACACTGGCCTCTTTTTCACCAGAACACCATGGCCTTCCTGGGATTAGGAATTGCATCTTGTATTTGTGTTTGCATTCCTTATAATGTGTTTCTAGAAGATAGTGGGTAAACAATACATATTTGTTAAATGTATCACAAAGCAACTTTGGAGTAGTTCTCTGGAAATACACGAAGTGAAAACGGGCATGCTGGTATAGACCCTGGCGTTTCCTACCGCTTTTGTCCTCAGCCCAGGGAGCAGGAAAGGAGCTAGCAGGGGCCTTTCCCACTCGGCTCCAGTGGGGAACTTGCTGGAATCTGGAGAAGGGTCCTTGCTGGGGCTGTGGACTGAGGTGGGATTCTTGGGTATATTTTTTCTGTCCTAAATAATCTTAAAGTTGCCACAATGCCATGGGTGCAGATGAAGTCGGAGAATCTCTGAGTTGAGAGATACCCCTGGAAGGTATTCCCAGGGAAATGGCTGTCTGGCCTGCTGGGCAGGTGTTTCTTTCCTTCTGGAAGATCTTCAGGGTGAATGATGGTGCAGTTTTCCTCAGCCACTCATCCCTGGCATCTCCTTAATTTTTACTCCTCCTTGTGAAAGAATGTGAGCTCTCATATAAAATTCAATATAATGTAAAAGAGTTGGATTAAAAATAACAGTAGAGCTCATGCTTTAAAAGGAACAACAGGAATAGATGTTCCCAGGCACCTAGGATGTGCTAATTTAACAGTTTTTCATTGATCTTGGCTCCCATCTTTCTACATCAAAACCAAAAAATGAACTGAAATTACATAATTTTCCTTGTCAGATAAAAGAAATCCTACAAAATTTTGATAAATAATAAATGTTCCTTGGGACTAAACTCAAGGTGGAATTTATCCAGAGGTTGCTTTAAAAGGGGCATTTAGTCATCAGTGAGCAGTGTCTTTAAATATGAATGACATTACATTAATGGATGCCTCTTATATCGGGCTATCCCCGAGGCATACCTTCCCAAAGACACTTCCACAGGCATTTGAAGGTTTATGTTCAGGTAGCAAGTTTGTGGGCAAGCGTGTGGGGGTGTTCAAGGCACGTGCACGAGCATGAATGATCACTAATGATGGTGACTCGTTGTCAGAGCCCTCTGGAGTCAGCAGCACAGGCATTGTTGTCTTTATGTCTCATGGCAGATAAGCGGGAGGCCTGGGGCTTGGAGCCAGGGTTTCTACCTTGAACCCTTCGCACTGTCCTGTGTGAGGTCCACGTCCTTGACTTTCTGACGACCTAGTAAGAAAAGAGCCTAAAGACCCTAGGGAGTCATGTGATGAATTCTTCCATTCAAGTGGCTCTCTCAATATTCAGTCTATCGATAAATTATCTAGAAAATGCCTCCTGCACTCACAGTATTATCAAAATTCTGCATTGTTCATTAAAGTGAGGCAGGCGGTGGGAGGACAAGCTCACCATTCTGTTGAAGAAGCTAACAAGTGTTAGGTCCTAACCCTGACGAAAGTCACCCTAAATGGCAAATGGATCTTCTTTTATATTGTCCTTAAAGGACCAAGGGTGGCTGTCTTCAACTGGGCTCAGGTAGGTTTCAGGCTGCACATGAACTTGGCAGAGATGGCTGGTGATGGCTGGTTGGGGGACAGCAGAGCTGGCACACGGGCCATGTAATATTCAAACCGGAGACAGTTGATTTTTAGTGAAAAGAAACAAAAGAGCCGTATATGTCACAAACTTCGGCAAAGCTATATGGTTTAGACTCGAAGGTCTATATGTCATTTGTTATGAAAAAATTTCGGGCATGTATTACTAGCCAAAGACTTCATTTATCAAAGAAGAATCTTAGTATAATCTCGGTGAGACTTCTGACTTCAAATTTAGCGGCATCATTGGAATAGGCCCACTAGGATGAGTTTGCTGTAAAGTACACCCTTAAGTAGACCATGAAATTACTTTATGGGCAGGCTTGTTTATGAGAAATTGAACAAAATGTGCCAAATGCAACTATCTGAGCCCTGTGCAGTGAGAAGCTGTGATATTCTTTTGGACAATAACCAGCCAACATGTTCAAGTGCTTCTTGTACTATTATCTAACATTTTTGGAGCCTTCTCTATACAACTAGACACTGTCCTAAGCACCTTGTGAGTCTTAGGTTATTTTATCTTCATATCACTTCTATCATGTAGGCATGATTATCATCCCCATTTTGCAGATGAAGATAATGAGTCACTGTAAAGTTAATTATCTTGGCCAAAGTTGCACAGTTGGTAAGTGGTAGAGCCAAAATTCAATCCCAAGTAATCTAACATTATAGAGTCTGTGAAGTATGAAGCATAGAAAGAAAGGGGCTTCGAGGAATAATTTCATGGCAGTTGTTTGATGCCCACAGAGCATCTTCGCCACCAAGGATGTCTGACTTGGGGTTGGACTCACACAGCAAATGAGTTTAGGGTGGGGAGGAGGTTATAAACCTGAGTGTTTCATTCTAGGGTTGAGAGTTACAGAGTATGATGCTGTTTTGCTTGTCTCTTTCAATGACAGAGACATTGCAGACATTGAAGAGACAATAGTAGTTGTGTCACATCTGAAGTTC
This sequence comes from Mirza zaza, assembly GCA_008750895.1. Classification (NCBI taxonomy): domain Eukaryota; kingdom Metazoa; phylum Chordata; class Mammalia; order Primates; family Cheirogaleidae; genus Mirza; species Mirza zaza. The sequence continues at coordinate 124,074 of VSMD01134005.1, read as the reverse complement.
TGCAGTAAGAGAGAGCTTGCAAGTTTAGGACAGCGTCCTAATCCAATACCTCAGAATAAACTAGGGTGTTGCTACCCAAAGAAGGGAAAAGATGCTGCTAGTTGGGAAATAGCACATGTCTGTTATAACATGCATACAATTTTCCCAATAGCCTAGTGTACCAGGTAAGCAGCTAATTAAATGGGCTCAGACATGGTTATATGTAGCACCATTTAGATCTGGGATTATTTGTGCCATGGGACCATCACTCCCTACTCTGATTTTAGCACTGAAATGTCAGACTGGTTTCCCCCTCCTATTCTAATTTCCATTGTTCTAGACTGGTCCCTCACTACCCCTTTCTCAGGTTATTGCAAGTATTTCCTCTCTGCTTTCCCTGTACCTTTTGATTTGTCCTAAGTAGTAGTCTAACAATTAGCACCTGTAGCCCAGATTCTATCATGTTACCTCTAGCTAAAATGTATGCAAGAATTTCCCAACTTCTTTTGAATGGCTTTCATGATTCTTTAAAATCTAGCCTTTGCCTATTTATCTAATTTTATTTCCAGTGACTTCCCTTGACACATTAGGTCCCTCAGCTAAATGTAAGTTCCCTACCTCCCTGCCTTTGCTCATACCATTTTCTCTAACTGGAATATTTTTCATTTTTTCTCATAACAATCCTCCTCATCTTCTGAGACTTACCTTAGACACTGAGTCTCTATAATGTCTTCAGTGTTCAACTACATTTACCTATATGCTTTTGCCCTGTTCTCAACTCCTTTTTGTGGATATATTGTTTCTGTACTTTCTATTTCAGAAACAGAAATTAACTTTAGTTAGCTCAAACAAAAAGAGAATTTGTATGTGGATATGGGGAGTATCATAAATCCCAAGGGCAGGGATGCATTTTGTCAATAGGAAGAAAATCAGAAATCGGGAAGTTCAAAGACTCTCTGTGTGTTCATATCTTTGTATGTTACCCCAATTCTCTCTCTTTTTCTACAGATTGATTTTTCTCTGCTTCTCTGTTCCCCATGGTACAAAATGCCCACCTTTCCAGGTACAGAGTTTGATAGATTTCCAGTCCAATCCTTGATTCCCAGAAGAGTAAGAGAAGTGGCCCATCCTGAGGATTAAGTTAGCCATAGGTGCAGTGTGCCATTGCAGGTGAGTGACATTACCATAGGAACATGGATGTTGGGGACCATCTGGGGAAGCAGGGTGAGTTCCCAAAGCGATAGGGCATCAGAAAATTGAGACAGACAGATAATTCCACAGTTTTTTTACTACAGTCTCCATTAGTTTGTGTTGAAGTCAAAAAGACAAATTACATTTTCTTCTCTTTTTTTTTTTTTTTCTTTTTTTGAGACAGAGTCTTGCTTTGTTGCCCAGGCTAGAGTGAGTGCCATGGCGTCAGCCTAGCTCACATCAACCTCAAACTCCTGGGCTCAAGCGATCCTCCTGCCTCAGCCTCCTGAGTAGCTGGGACTACAGGCATGCACCACCATGCCCAGCCAATTTTTTCTATATATATTAGTTGGCCAATTAATTTCTTTCTATTTATAGTAGAGACGAAGTCTCACTCTTGCTCAGGCTGGTTTTGAACTCCTGACCTCAAGCAATCTGCCCGCCTCGGCCTCCCAGAGTGCTAGGATTACAGGCATGAGCCACTGAGCCCGGCCACATTCTCTTCATTTATATTATTCTTTCTAAACTCTCATCTTCCCAAAGTCTAAATATGGTTGGTCATATACTGGCACTCAATAAGAAAAGGCAATTTTGTTAAGGACAATATGTATAGAAGAGTAACAAGTTGTTATTCTTACTCTCATCTCAGATTTTCAGTGAGGATTCTAAAGGCTGAGAACAAACCAGCTGCTGCCAAGTATCCACATTCAGACAATGTGCTAGCCAAGACCACCTGAGAAGAAAGTGTAAAGATACTGTGAAGTGTTCTGTCCATATCCTGCTTATAGCAACTGTAGGAGGGAGAGAGGAAAGAAGAGGTGAAGAGGAACATTTCTTTGGAGAGAGCTGAGAAGGTTCTGTGCATTTCTTCCATCCTGATCAATACTTTTCACTGATTTCAAGCCAAATGAAGAAGGAATTCAAGGAAACTACTCAGAAAAGCTGGCCACATTCCTGGGAATTTGAAAGACTCAAAAGATTGACATCAGATTCTTGCCCAAAATGATTAAAGGAAGGTGGCCGACATTGTGTGTCTGGCCAATGGCCCTGATTCAGCAAATTCTAGAAAGAGATGGCTGTGTTGAGAGTGAACTGAAATTTTGCTAACAGTGGGATAAAGGAGCATGTTTTCTGGGAAGATGTGGGTCTTAGAATGGAGATGGCTTCTGCGCCTCTTTTTGGTCACCCAAGAAGGTCAGCTGGAAGGTTGATACAACCCTAATTGAGAGATGAACCCTGGAAGCAGAAGAGGAAGTCCAAGGCAGAGAAACATTGCAGGAGGGAACAAAATTGAAGTCAAAAGTGGGAAATCTCCAGAGACCAGAAAAAGTATATCAGGAGAAGAAGAGTCCATTTCAGACCTCTGCAACGACTAAAGGGAAGTATCTTCAGATCTCAACTACACCAGTAGTTAGTGAGTGGAAGAGGAGATGCAGCAGAGAAGAGAGCTGAAGGGTGGGGAATGTGACCACTGCCCCTCCTCCACTGCAGGCTTCCATGCCAGAGGCAAGCTCTAGATGGGGGGAGGAAATGGTTGAGTTAACTACGAGTTTCGAGTTTCATTGTAGTATTGGCCTATATTGAAATTGGGTGATGATATGTTTAGACCTGGCTCATGTTCTGCTATTATTAGTCTTCACTGGCCATATTCATATTTAAAAGTGACCCAAGAAAAATGGGAATATGCCCCAAATTTTATCAAAAACGGAGGTAAAAAATGACTGTGTCAATCAAGCTTATGGGGAAAGGTGAGGAAAAATAAAATCATTCTTTGCTTGCTCCCATGAAGTGTAGTTCATTTCATAAAACATTACTGAAGTTCAAAAGGAGATATCCCTGTGAGCAAGGATGATCAGAGACAGCATCACGGAATAGGAAGGGCTTGGGCTGTGTCATAAGAGGCTGAGTTCGATGCAGATAGATGTTCAACCTTATTCTTCCCTATGAAGCATTTATTACAGAAACTCATTTTCTGTGCTCATTGGTTCTTGGAGGCTCTGAAGATCTGACGCCAAATTGAATTGGAGCAAATGGACTGTGCAAGTCTTATGCTATTTACTGACCACTGGACAGAGAGCTTAGCTTGACAGAGGCTTAGCAGTGACAGTCAGTAATGTCACTTGAAAGGCTTTGACTGCATCCTGAAGTGTCTTGTTAAAAGGCATTGTTTGGGGAGACTTTGGGGGAAAGGCCAACGGCCAAGGCAACACATCTCTATTAAGTGACTTGGTGTTGATTCAAAATATCCACAATATTTGAGCTCAGATAACTCAAATCTGGCCAGTCTAGTACATATGCCACTGAAGGACTGATAGAATGCATTCCTTCCAAAGAGTTTTCACATCTGAGTTCATAAGGTCTGTGTGAGGAAAGGAAGGATGAGGATTGCTTTTTGAATTTTACAAGGAGATTTCATGAGATTGTTTCAAGGAGATTGTTCATATTGACACTGTAATAAGTCACAGTCCATTAATATGAATTTCATTATACTGGGAATTCTGTTTCTGGGAAGAGATATCTAAACTCTATCTCCACCAGGAGGAAATTCTCCAAGGGCAAGAATAGGTGAATTCTTACATATTTCTATCACAACACATGGTAGACTACAAAAATGGCCACAGATTATCCCCCTGCCTCCATTCACATCCTTTGGTAGAACCACTGCACTCTGACTCTGGCCTCAAGACTAGCCTTGGCCAGTGGAACTTAAATAAATGAAACACAAGCAGAGGTTTACAAAGCACTTGTGTATTGGGACTTTTTCTCTTGTTGTGCTTGGAGACTATGGTGTGAATGAGCCCATGAAAGCTGTTATGGGATGAATCATGTCCCCTTCAAACTCCTATGCGGAAGCCCTAACCTCCTACTTCAGTACATGACTATATTTGGAGAAAGGGTCTTTAAGAGGTAATTAAGGTTAAATGAGGACACTAGGGTAGGTCCTAATCCAATACGACTGGTGTCTTTGTAAGAAAAGTAGATTAGGACACCAACAGACACAGAAAGACCATGTAGGGACGCAGGGAGAAATGGCATCTTCAAGTGAAGGAGAGAGACCTCAGAAGAAACAATCCTGATGATACCTTGATCTTGAACTCCTAGTCTCCAGAACAATGAGGAAATACATTTTTTAGCATTTAAACCACCCAGTTTACGTTACTTTGTGATGACAGCGTTAGCAAGCTAATGCACCATCTTAGTGGAGGATGGATGAGCAGTCATGCGGAAGAGAATGGAGGCACCATCGTCAGAAGCCAGCAGACTGCCAGACCCGAGGGTGGGCCATCCTGCATCAGCCAGCCACCAGCTGACCTGTGAGGGAGCCTAACAGAGATAGGCTAGGGTCAAGAAAAGACAGAGATTTGGGGGCACTCTTTTCATTTCATTGAGAGGCTTGCTGGGCACCTGGTAAGTTTGTGTTACAGGAAAGGGCTATTGCCCTCCTCTGTGTCCCCTTTTTATAGGTAACTGGGATGCTGACTTTGTCAGAGGAGGGAAAAAGAGTCTACCTGGATGCTGGCTAGTCTGAAAACAGGTGCCAGACTTTCTTTTAGGAAGTATTCTAGAAAGTTGACTGCCAAGTAACAGGTGACCTTGGGCCCCTGGGGACTTGTTGCCAGGATTGTGGGGAGCTGAGTTTGAGTGAAGACCCTCCCATTGTGTGAAAGGGGAGCCCCTGGTGTATGCTGACTCCTTGTCCAGGTAACCTGGAGTGAACTCCAAAGATCGTTTTCAGGCAATCCTTGTCATACCACACTTTGATTGTGAACCGCCCCCACTCCGTACCCCAGCAAGAAAAAAATAAAGGAGAAAGGAGAGCAGGTTACATTTTAGATTCTCATTGGATTTTCCATTGTAACAAGGCAAATTCTTGTTTTCCTGGCTAGCAGATGGAAAAACCAAAGATAATGGCATGGAACTGTGCCATCCCTCATACATAAAAGGTGATTTATTTTTCCAGTTTAGTGGGATAGATCTGCCCTGAACATTTACTGATTCTCACTTTTGTGAGAAATTTCCCTTTTGTTTAGAAGAACACATTTTCTAGAGTGGCTGGTTGGATTTAGGAGTGCTGTCAGTGACTGGAGAATAGGGAAAGGAACTGACTTACATGAGATCTTGTTAGTTCATCCTGATCTTGTTCTTGTCTTTCAGCAAATTAAGCTAACCCACCTCTATGGGACTTTCTCCCAATGTCCCATCTTCATGATGTACGTTCAGGGTAGACTGTGAAGTCTGAAGGAAAAAAAAATTTCATTTTTTAATTTGTCCTTTCACCTTTCAACTCAGATATTGGAGCCCATAAAAATCACTCCTTTGGACTATGTATGCTCAAAATTTGCTCACAGAAAAAAAAAAAACATTTTATCAAAGGAGCTTACTGTTCCCTCCTTCCCTTGCTTCCTTCTTTCCTCCTGTATATTTTAAAAGCACCATAGGATCAATAGGTAATTCTGATACTTCACAAATAGTTCTTCATATTAGTTTCATTCTGATAGCTGCTGGGACCAACATTTCAATTTCAGTAGGAGTCTTTTGAAACTTGCTTAAAGATAATCTGTCTGAAACTTTTGATTTGGAGAAGTGGAAAAGGGAAAGAGAAGTGACTAGGTTTTTAGAAGTTTTTGAGATCAAAGGATTTGGTTAATCCTCTATGATGTTTGCTATAACTTTATAAGTTTGAGTTTGCAAGAGGAGTCTCCAGAAGTCATTTCCTGCTGCTGCTCTACCTCTATGTGGGTGATGTTCCCTGGGTTGAAGTCTCAGGGAGCCCACAAGTTCTCTTAGGTTTGGTTAAATTCATCAGTTCTCACCCTGGGCTGCACATTAGATTCACCTGGGGAGGCTTAAAATTTATAGAGGCTCAGAACCCATCGTTAGAGTAATGAAATTGTATTCTCTGGGGGTGGGACCAGGAATCAGTACTTTTAAAGCTCTCCAGGACATCATGTGGAGCCAGGATGGTGAACTATTTAGATAACTGAATCACAAAAAATGAAAAGACATCTTCACCTAATTATTTTTTTAAAAAAAGCATTGAAGTAAGCTATTAAAAACAGCACAAAAATTACCTTTTAAATAGGATGTACAAATTAAGTTAGATTGTAAAATTTAAAGAAATAGAAAACCTATGTATAATTAGGTACCATTTTATGATAACAGAATGGTCTATGGTTTGCAGTCAGTATTTGACATTTTCTTCTCTAAAATGTTGTGATTTTCTCAGGTTTGTACAGGAATTACTCAAAAATATTTTGCTTATAGTCAAAAGCCTTCTTTCTCTGTGAATGTGCAACTATGTTCAGGCTCTACCAGAGAGCTTAAGTGTCTGCAGGGTTTTTTCTCTGCCACATGGTCCATTTACTCTCTCATCAGATAATGTTAACTAAAGCATTATTACTGGAGGTTGTGAACCAGCAACATTAGCATATCTGGGAGCTTGTTGAAAATTCAGAAATCCAGACCCCACTCCAGATCCTGTTGAATCAGAATCTGCATTTAACAAGATCTTATGTAATTCATCTTCATATCACGTTTGAAAAACACTGAACTAAACAAACTCTTTTACTATTTTTGCACATGCCTTCACACCTAGCTTTTACCTGGCTTTCTAATGCAAGCAGAAAAAGAAAAAGAAAGATTTCTATTAAAAACTTATATGTGCAAGTGTGCTTCATGCTTTTTTGTTTTAATTGGAATGGATTCTTAGAGCTCTATGGTCACTTTTCTTAACGGTAGTTGCTTGGTCATTGAAAGTAGAAGACAGGTCATTTTCAGGAAATCTCCAACTTCAGTTTTCCTAGTGACAGCAAAAATTAAAACTGTGACTTGATTGACAACAAAGGTTAAAACAACAAAGGTTGTTTTAATCAAGATTAGGTATCTATTTGGGGCATGATGCTTTAAGGAAAAGTATCTTGGATGAGGAGTTAAAACTATGTTGATTAATAATGCTGCACTTTGCTTCCCAGCATTAGGTGCTGTTGCAGCCTAAATTACTTTGTTAACCTGAACTATTTTGTTTAACAAAAGAAATGCACTGTCCCTTCTGTCTTGGTACAGTTCCTCTTTACCCTCCCTAGCTAGCATGTTTGATTACATGCTTTGGGCATTGGGTTGATCTGTCAGTCATGGACATGAGAATGTCCATGTCTGATAAGGATATCTGATAAAGGCTGGTTCCATGTAGAAATAACTTATTTTTCATGCTCATAGCTCAAGAGAAAGATAATATGAGACCTTTGAGAACAAGCTTCTCGAAATTGAGATGAAAACCATTAATTGCATAACCTGCCTCTCTCTTCTAGGAACACCCCTGCTCATCACAGAATGTGTTTGCCATAGTAATGAGAAGGGTACTGTGAGTAATGACTTTCAAGGTTTGGTCCGTGGACATTTTTGCTGGAGAAGATTTAGAGATCGATTTTGGACTTATGACAATTGAGATACTTTTTGGATAGCCATGTGAAAATGTAAGGAAGACAATAGGATATATGAGTCTAGATTTCCGATAGAAGTCTGATAGGGAGATATAAATTTAGAGCCATCAGCATATGAATGGTGGTTAAAGCCATGCATTGGGAGGAAAAGTGACTCTAGAAAGATCAGCATAATTGATTTCAAATACAAAAATGTGTATATACGTTACAAAACATGAAGTAAAAATATAATAAAATGTAAATGAACATGTTCATACCAATTTAAATTATTACCAGATAAAATTAATTCAATGAAGTAGCACAAAAAAGGAATTGAAATTTTATGAAAAGTAAGAAAATTTAATTTTAAAATTGGAAATTAAATGATTAAAGATATTTTTAAAAAGTAATATATTAAGAGAAAAAGCAAGGTGCATTAATAGTGTCATCATTGAGTTGTTGACAGGTGGGTTTTTGTGCAAAATTTTCCAGCTGATAAAATGGCCTTTTTTGACCCCATACTAGAGAGCACCAGAGAGGAGATAGTTGTGAGTTAACTCCAAATATTTTCTTCCGACTCCTTTGTCATCAAACAATTCCTTCCTTTCTTTGAATATGTTGAGATCTTTTTGAACTTTTCTTTTTTTTAGGAAATGCACTCTTTTTTTAAAAAATTCCTCCTAAGCTATAATTTGCATTTCAAAGAAGGCTACTCTGGTTGGTCTTTTTCTTCTTCACCTATTTTATCATATATAGGTGGAGATTCCACTGCAGAGGGACCTGTATCAGTTTTAACATTGTATCCTGTACATATTTTATCTACACAGCCTTTGACCCAGAGTGAGAGCTACTCTACCAATGAGTCTTTGCTTCATTCTTTGTCATTTTCTTCCACTTATGGAGGGAAAATGCTTTTTAAATTATTCATATTAAAATTTTAATGCCTTATATAACTTTTCAGATGTATTTTATGTTAACTTTTTAAATTTTAAAACTTAAAGTTTTGGGTATTTCACCAACAAAATATCACTATTTTGGCAGTAAAAAATAGCATAGAAATCAAGAACGGCAGACACCAACCACAATCAGTAGTCAATACAAATTTGTTTCGTGAATTTGGTAAGTGCTTAACCATAAGCGTGGAACTTTGACTGTCACAAAATGTTACTTTTATTTTACAGAGGAGAAAGAAGAGGGTCCCCCTAATCTATGGTGTGGGGGAATTGGAGATCTTGGCCCCAGCCCCTCAAGGAGGTGGTAAGAGTTAAAACAAAAAAAGCCACAGGGGCCTGGCCACCCCCTTGCACAGAGCAGGTGACTGAGAGGTGCTGACCTTCATGGAAACTGCCCTACCATATCTGTTGAGGCACCTCATATCCCCTAGTTGCTGTTTCTTTGTTTCTGCTTGCCTATATAATCACTCGCTATTTCCCAGAGTGGCACAGAGGACTGCCCCCCCCCCCCCTCCACGGGTGCCTCCCACTTAAGTCTCCCCACCCCGCATGAACTCATGTCCCTTTTCTCTGGTCCTCCGCTTTTGTTCTCTGGTATCAGCTCACATTATGCTGAGTCTTTAAAGGCTCTTAATCTGCATAACATATGGAAATTTCCAAGGCTCATTACAACCAGAAAGTGGTACACTTGATGTCCAAACCTGATTTAGTTTAGTCTTCTGATTCCAAGAACTTGTTTTCCACCACAGTGAGTGTGACACTGCAGTTAGTCCCCTGCCTGGAAGGCAGGTGTTCCAGGAACTAGATGGGCGCTCTCTTACCAGGGCAGTCACAAATTCTTGGTTGAGGGGCTTCAGATGGGTGTTAGGAGCCCCTTTCCCTTTGGGCTCCTTCCTGCCTTCTCTCTACACCCTCCATCCTCTCTGGCTCTGTTTTGCCAAATTGCTCCCAATGCTCAAAGCTGGAAACCTTTGTCCACTGCTCCAGAGGTTGGGGTAGGGTAGGGGACTAGTCTTTCTGTTAGCACTGTTGGCCTTTCAGATGTCTTGGATGGGCCATCTCAACAACAAACCTTTCTTTTGCTAATAATGATTCTCTTTGTAGTGTAACTTTGATGATTTATTATGCTGACAGCCATGCAGACACAAACAAACACACTGAATGGAGGTGAGAGGAGGGAAAGAAGGAAGTGGCCCCCAGACCTGCCTCACAGGTGACCTTCCCCGGTGACCATCCTGTCCTCTGCTCTCCACTCAGGCTCCAGCAGTCGGGCCACATGAGCGATGAGACAAACCCAGAAGCCTTTTTCCTTCCCGTTTCATCAGCTAGCGGATCTCCGCGTGTTACAGGATTTGAATGGGAAGGCGGCAGGTGTCTAATATTGATTATTATTTTAAGAGAGAATGTATTTCACGTAAGTGATATCTTAGGTGATAACAGCCTTGGCCAAGCAGGCTGGAAAATCACATTTCTTCGGCTGGCTCCTGCAGCTGCATTTATTAGGAGGTGATGCCTGTGCAGCTCCATTCAATCAACTCTTCAATTTGAAGCTAAGCCCTTTTAGCAAGGGAGAAAAAAATTTTCTGGGCTCCACATGTAAAAATGTTAAAGCCACCTGCCTCTTCGAGCCATGCCAGAAAGATTTCTCTGCCCAAGCGTAAAGCCCTACCTGGGGATGCCCTGGAGTTTGCAGTCCCACTCGCTGGGCTCAGACTGCTTTTGCCCAGGGGATGCTTGTTTTTAAAAATCTTAACTTGTCTGTAAGGCTGAACATGTCAATCTCTAATATCTTTTTCTGAAGGAATTTTCCAGATGTTTTTTCTCTGTGACAGGGGAGACCTGGAAGCCATGGATACAAGAGGAAAAATGTAGTTGAGGTGCGGAGACGCCTGTGCAGAGGAGCAAGGGAGAGCACCACGGGACACTCTGCCTGCCTCCCTGACTTGCCATGGGCAGAGCTGACTTTTGGGGGCACTCAGAATGCTCCGATGGTTGAGATGCCAATTGATCTATTGCCAAGGAGTTTTTCTTCTTCTCAGTGATACCCATTTTACATATAAAGAAACACATGCTCAGGGAGCCCATGGGATTTTTTCCAAGTTTGCAGTGATTATGCAGAGCATTCCGGAGCAGAGCTGGCTTGCCTATTTCAGTGCTCTCTTCATGGTGACACCCTATTCATTATGCCAAATTTATGTGAAGGCATTTTTAATGCAATCAATGCCTTCTATAGATAGGAAAAGACCAAAGCCCGAATCAGAATCCTTAAGAATTGGGAATAATGTTTCTGACATATTCAGATTTTAAATCCTAGCATCAGAAGTGCCTGAGCAGTCATCCGATCCAGTCTCCTAGGCAATGTGTAAATCAGATCTGGGTGTCACAGGCACAGAGCCACTTCTGAGGGTTTCAACCCTTCCAGTAATGGGCAGCCCACACCTTTGTGGAACAGCTGCAATGATCAGAACGTCTTCTCCTTTCTGAGCTGAAAACTGCCTCGCTGTGAACTCTTCCAAAGACCCGAGTTCTTCTCTGGTATTACTGAAAACATTGAATTAATTTTCCTTCTGACAATTCTTTAAATATTTCCAGATAGTTACCATGTCTGACCTTTTCTGGGTTGAAGATCATCCCTCACCTGGACATTCTCTCAGCGTGGTCACCTCTCCCTGGACATACTCCAGTTCTCAACATCCTACTCAAAGTGTGGAGCAGACCCCACAGCCAGGACAGTATATGTGGTCCAAATAGCATCCTTTCTGGCCTGGCCTTTCTCCTATGCTGATTCCTACTGATCAATTTCCTCCCCTGGCTCACCTAAACATGCTGCTGCTGCTGTTCACTGCAAGAACACTTAGGACTCTGCCCAGGCATCCTCCTTTCTAGTGTTCCTAAAGCAGTGGTCTTAAGAGGAGTTGGAGCAAGACTGAGCTGTTTGCAGATGGTGAGAGAAAAATTTCCCCCTGAAGTTGGGCCACAGGTTTCCTATTCTTCTGGTGCCTAGAGCTCCAGAAAACCTCCTAACTTAGTGGGTCCTCCAGCAACTGGGCCTCACCCTCCAACAAATACAGCCCCAGCCCCAGTCAGAGAGGCCATGTGGGAGCAGCTACCTGGCAGCCTTCATTCCTATGTCATCTCTTCTCTCTCACCTCAGCCTCCTTCTCTTTCTCAATATTTTTTTTTATTTACAATTAGAAAATAATACTCATATTTCAGGGTGGAGGTAGGCAGCTGTCTGTTGGATTTGATGGCAAAGGGGCAGATGTGTACCACGACAGGGAGATAGCTAGAGGGAAGGGGACAGGGAAGAGGCTGCTGTCCACCCTGGTAGTGCTGTAACCCCAGCTCTGCCAGGCAAATGACAGTGAATATAATTTCTTTTATAAAATGATAATTGTTAAAAATACTCATCTCCTAAAGTGATTGAGAGAATTAAATAAAGTAGTATGTTAAGGACTTTGAATAGGGCCTGGTGCATGACAAACTCTCAAGGGCTTTCTGGACAATGTTGGTGGTGGTCAACATTATTACTGGTGCTCTTGAAATCACAACCTTTAGGAAAGGAAACCCTAAAAACAAATGACATTTTCAAATTCACATTCTTTCATGGATATAATAAACATATAAACATTGCTATAATTTTTGAAACCTTTGTTTTTCAATTTGAAGTTTCCAAACAATCTTCTATGATTTTCCATTATGCTTGTAGGTTTGTTTTACTTCTCCTGGCTACTTACTCCCTAAACAATACTTCAGTAAAACTTTGAAAAAATAATAGAATACCCACTTGGTTGAATATTCCAATAGACAGAAGAAAGAGTGTTTTTTTTTATTCTTAGTAACAACATCATCTTTCATATTGTATGTGAATATTTATTTTCTGGAAGCCTACTTAGATTCAGATTTGAGCCTTTTTCCCATAGGCTGGTGGGATATAGAATAGTATATATTTTCTTAAAACATTTATATAGACAAGTTAGATCATACTTACATATTTCTTGGCAGCTTACTTTTTACCTTAATAATTTACCCCTTTCTGTGATGTCAAATAAATACTTTTTAGTTATCCTTTTTCTGTGGCTACATAGTATTCCTTAACATGGATATTTTTAATATTTCAGGTTCCCAAGTAGTCTGGTGTAATCAGGCATGAACCTGCACAGGCAGGTTGCCTGACAGGAGGATGCAGGGGTGGATCTAGGGAGTCCTTTGTGGGCAGGTGACCCTCACAGATGACTTTGGGGGAACTTCCCAAGGGTCAGCTGTGTCTCAGACATGGCTGTGAGTTTCTCCCACAAACTTCTGCAATAATGGTTTAAAAACAGATGGAAAGGGAGGCACTGCAGATCCCTCATCACAGCTGCATCCACTTGGCACAGGGTGCAGGGTTGAAATAGCACATCCTCGCTAACTCCCTGGCTCTGCAGTTTTTTGTTTTTGTGATTAATGTCCAGTGCAAAGGTGAGTAATGGAGCAATTCATTGTAGTAATTCGAGTTATGGAGAATATATGGACTCCTTCACTCAGCATCCCTTTCTTCAACTTCTTGTCACATAAAAAGAATCATTACTTTGGGGAATACGATGCCATCAGCTATGGGACCAAGCAGAGATACAACTCATGCCCCTCAGATGTCTCCACTCCCTGAGCTTAATATTCAACCCTTAGAGCCTTGCTTTGTAGGACTGGAGGTTGCTAACTGGATGCATAGGACAGTGAGAAGTACTCCTAATGCCTTCTCTTTGGCCCTACTTCTTTTGGTGGCAACCTGAGAATCACAGGTCAAGTATAAATGACCCATAACTGCTTCTAAGTTAGTTTCACTCTTATACTACATCATTATCACCCCAAAGTAACCTTGAGCCCTGGAAGAAGTATGGGAGGGGTGTTAGGGGAAGAAACCACCTGACTGGCCATGGAAGAGGAACCTCCTGCTCCAATGGGTCTGGGAAAGCATGGCCGCTGCTCCCTTGCAGGGCATGGAAGAGCAGAAGAGCAGAGAAATGGCAGGTGGGGCCTTGGTGCTGCTTTCTCCATTCAAGGGAAAAGGTGGGATGTCTGTGCACCCAATGAACCTGAGGCCAAGGACCCCTAACTCTACCAGCTTTGGAAGGAAGTGATAGCACATGCCTTATGGTTAGGGTTAGGCTTAGGGGTTAGGGTTCAAGGGTTAGGGTTTAGGGATTAGGGGTTAGGGTTAGGGTTCCCATAACTATATAGGCAAATGGGGGGATGCATTATCTGGATTTTCTGCTGTAGCCTGGGAATTGCAATCATATAATTTTGAGTTTGATATTAGTGGAAGTATTTTGAACTTGTTAGCTGGTGGGGCCCAGGAACTTAGGTTTCTTTTTTACTTATCTGTGGCAGACATCTTAAAGTTAAATGTATCAAAGTACACCTTGATGGCATTGAACAGCGTTACAATCTACCTTGACAAAATTCCCTGTTGGTGGAGAAGGTATGCAAGGGTAGGGGAAGAGAGAAACTAGCTCAGCTTATATTGTTTACTTGCATTTTGGCCAATAACTTTCTCCTGATGCATCGTGAGTAGGTGCATATCCCCGTGTGCTTGTGCATGACAGAGGAGAGAAGAGAAGAAGGGCTTGTGCCCATTGAACCTACAGCGTCCACAGGGATTTCCTGCCATATCTGAGTGTTGGCCACTCCTGTCAAGTCATTACACCTTCTGGGTGGGAAGGGGTTAAGCTGAGGTGGGGACGAAGCCCTTATCCTAGTTCCCTAGCTCCCTCCTTCATTCCCCTCTCAGTCTTAGCACCCAGGGCTGCCTATGCAAAAGGACCCAATACACTGGATCCTGAGCCCAGGTTATTATTCCTTGAGATGTGTAAACAACATTATCCAACTCCAAGGAACAGAAGCATATGTTATCTTTACGAAGTCCCTGTTCAATTTTACAATGCCTAAATTTCAGAAAGAAACTTCGCATGCAATCTCTCTCTCTGCTCTGCATCCTGTACCCCTAACCACATTGAACTTCCCTCCATCCAGCATGTGTCTGATTGAAAATTCAATTCAACTCACTTCAAATATGTATTGAGCACCTTTATGTTGGCAGTAAAGTGGTAAAAGCCACAGGGGATACAAAATAAGTATAAAGCATAGTCTCTAGCTTCAAAAAGTCTGCTGTGCTATTGGGACCAACATGGAGAAATAAGAGACCAACATGAGACAGAATATATTTACTCATCCGAATGTGTTGTTCTGACATCAAGTGCATCGGATGTTCCAGAAAGGAGTTCTCAGTGAGAGCCAGAGTTGTCAGAGCAGAAAGTCTTTTTGGAGGGGCCCCAGGCTGATGTGGGGCTTTGAAAGATTGGGGGGAATTCAAATATGCAGCAGGATCACATGAAAAACTTTTTCTGTTGTTTCAAATTTTCTACAGAAGGCTTAAGCCTGAAAACAACATGACCTAATTACTCCTACAGTCCAAAGAGCTCACCAAGGGGCTGCTAGACCAAGGCAGGGCTTACTCAGAGGTGGCTAGGACATCCTGTGATCCTCACAGAACGCTTTCCACTTCTGTGCCCACCGCCAGACTCCCACCTGTTTATAAAAGCATAAGATTATGAATGCTGCAAGAGGAAGTCCTTGCTTGTGTCTTTAGAAGTAAGTTGTCTGCCTAGTGAGAGTGGTGGGGCATTTCCTCTCCCTTCTTCCATCTGAGAGAGAGAGAGGGAATGTTCTTGCCTCCCCTAAGACCAGAGAGAAGACAGCCTGGCATCCACCTCCTGGGATTGATGCTTGCTGAGCCATCAAACCTGCAGGCCTGGTTTGAGGTGTCCTCCAGAATGGAGCATGGTGGGAGAGTTCTTGGGAGAACTTGGTACACATCCCTGGGGCTGAGAAGACATTGTAAGCATAAAGAAATGGTGCTACTTCTTGCAGGGATCATTTTGAATGTTGGTGCTGGTGGGAACAGCCTGTGATGGCAGGGATGTGGGGCTGCCTGCCCTTCCACCACTTGGCCTGCCAGGGGTGGGTCAGTTTCCTGTGGACCATGTGGGTGCTGTGGAACGTAAGTGGTCCTGGGCCATGGTGGAGTCAGAATGAGGAGGGTGGCCCACCAGGGGAGGACTCAGCCATCAAACGCTATGGGCTTATGAAGGGGCAAGAGATGAGGAGAGGGAGGGTTTAGAAAGTCGTGGGGAGTGCACCCCTTGGCCAGGTATTGTGTCACGTGAAAGTTGCCAGAATCAACATGGAGTCCCTTATGCCAAATCTTATAAAAAATGGAATCAGAAGGCCATACAGGAGAGGGTTTGATGTGCACATGCCTATGAAAACATTACAAGGACTCGCTGAAAGCCACAACTTTGCAAAAAGGCCACCAAGACCTCACACAAAGAATACTTCTGTGAGGACATCTGCCCAGCAACTGCCCGTTCGACCTGAGATTGATGCCATACTGATCTCTGTAACCAGGAATAATTACTTCAAAACAACTTCTGTAGCTTTACTCATTTTGCCTTTAAAAGCTCTTGCCTTTGTTTCCTCCCTGGGTGCACTCATAGGCCCCCATGGGCTGCCAGGGCACGTGGATTCCTGGATTGTAATTGATCTGTTCATTCCCGAATGAACTCATCATCTTTGGGGAATCTCTGTCTGTCATTACTCTAGGTTGACAGTAGTGTGGAGGTCCCCCAGATATCACTCCAAAAACCCACATGTAGCCCTAATGTGGAATACTTGTCACATGGAGAGTGTTGCTGGTGAAGAGAACGGCACCTGTATATAAGAGCATTCCACTTCTGTCTTGCTTCCTCCTGGACCACTGCTCTTGAGAGGAAGGGAGACCAGGTTGAGAGAGGTGGAGGCTGAGGAGTGAAGGGTCAGATCATACCCTTTCCCTCCTAAGCTGCAGGTTAGGCCTGGGCTGGGACAAGGGAAAGCCTTCACATTGCATGTAAGATTGGATTTTGATGGCTCCTGGGCAGGGCTTCCCAATTCCTGAAAGGTAGGTCTAAAGGATTCATCCGAATGAAACTCTTCTTATGACTGAGAGGGACTGGAAAGCTGAGGTCCTAAGACACTGTCAAGGGCACAGAAGGGAGAGGCTACAGAGCCACACCAAAGAGCATTTCCCTTGGCACCAGACAAGGGCCAGTGACCCAGTTACAGAGACGCGAGGGGCCTAGGAAAGCAGAGGAAAGAGGGGAGATGGGGTGGGCCTGAGGGGTGTTTTGGAGTCTCTCTGATTCCACCTGGCGGGAGGGGAGGGGATGGCGGGGACAAGGCTGTGAGGAAGACAGCAACCTACTGTGAAGGCCTTGAGACAGGACTTCTACATCTCTGAGAGGTAAACAGCAGAAGATTATAGCCCACAGCTCAAGCAGGTTCCCTAGTACAAAGCTCATTCTATATAAAACAATGCCTTCCTTCTTTCCTGAGCATTTCCAGCAGCCAACCAACATTTCTCCCTGAAATGGTGCTAGTTGATTTGTTGTCACCATGTGGATTTGAGAGTCTGTCTTCTCATGATAGTCTCCTTTAGCTGTTTGGAAACAGAGAACCAGCTGAGGGGGATTCCTGGAAGGAGGGACATTTTACCCCTTCTTTCTGCTCACCATGAAGGTGGAAAAGATCCGCTGATTCTGCCCTTGTGTATCTGGATTTAAGTCGATTTGGACACAAAGATGGCAGTTTAATTTCTTGTTTATAAAATAAATTAGGGACAAGAAGGAGGTGTTTTGTTTGCAGGGCATTGGGAAGGATGATAGGCCAAAGTTTCCTTAAGAGTGGATTTCCAGAGGGCTTTATTTATGATCTTTAAGCTGGAGACACATTGTGCTCAACACTTCATGTTATCTTTGCTCCCCATCCCGAGAGCCCCTTCACTGCTATGAGCTCAGTCCTAGCAGAGAGATCAGATCTGCATTTTCAGATTTCATTGCCTCCTCAATATAAGCATTCTATTCACAGTTTTAATATTCTAGTCACAGCCAGAAAAAAAAAATCCTCTTTCATTGCATAGGCTTAAAAATATTTTTTTTCTAATCACAAAAGTATTACATGCTCTTTGCAAAAAACTTTTAAAAAATAAAGAAAAGCAACAAACAAACTCCATACTCAAGAACATATAAAATCATTTATACTTCTACAACCCAGGGAAAACTATATATTAATGTCATATCTCTGTACAAAATGAGCATCGTGCTGTGCATTCTATTTTGTAACCTGATTTTTCTCACTTAACATTTCAAGATGAATTTTCCATGTTAATAAACACTCATTTGAAATAGCACAAATGCTTTTCAAGGAGGAGTATTTTTAGCATAGAGACAATTTCATTTTTTCTGGTTAAAAAATCCCCCCTCTTTTTTTTCTTTTTTTGAGGACAAGCCTATTTGGCTAAAAAAAAATGAGTTTGAAAATGTTGCATGTATCTTTCATGGAGGGTGATATAGAGATTGGTGTTAAAAATAATAACTAAACTAAAAAGTAAAAGGGCAAAATATCTAATGTGAAATGTAGTTTATCTTTTTAATCCCAAAGATTGCCTTTTTAAGGTATATCTAGAATCTGAAAGTATAGACTTGCAGTTAAAGCAAAAAGGTACCCATCATCTCCCTGTCACCTTCACCATGACCATCATCACCATCTCTATCGTCATCACCATCACCGTCATCACCATCACCATCATCATCACCATCATCACCATCACCATCATCACCATCACCATCATCATCACCATCGTCACCACATCACCATCACCATAATCATCATCACTACCACTACCATCTCCTTTTCTCCTCCTCCCTCCCCCTTTCTTCTTCTTCCTCGCCTTCATCATTTTTATCATCATCATCATCACTATTCCCATTTCAATTTTATTTGTTTAGAGATTTGGGACTTTTGTGAATGATGAGATATATAAGAACAGATGAGATGATTTAAAAATTTGATGGAATACATTTAGGACTTTTTCCTAAACTACTGTAATCTCTGGGATTGATTGAACTCTCTGTCGTGGAAGCATGATCTGTGACATAATCCTGATATAACAGGTTTCCTTTCAGTCTGATCAATTTTTTTAAAATTTCCAAAATAATATTAGTAAAGACAAGCGAGAGAGAGCATTTTTTAAAAACCAGTCTGCACTTACATTTATCAAACTCACACACCTGCTTAATGCTTAAAGGTCAGGCTTTTAGACAGAAATCTCACATGGATCTCCTTGAATTATGTAGAAGTTTACCTGAATCGATAATTTGTATGTTTTTTTTTTTACAGAAATTGAAGATAATGCATTTCAAATCATAATATACAAATGCATGTTTATATTTTTTCCTTAGAAGAGGGGAGTAACCCTGAGAAAGATGTCAGGATACCACAAGAGCAGACCCTAAGTAAGAGCACCTGGTGTCTCCAGTGATTGAAATGATACATTAATGAGTTCTCATTCTCAGTGACATTTTACCAGGAATCAATTAGCCATAGTAATTACATCTCTTCCATTGCGTGCTCTGAAATGTGAAGTGCATGGGTG
This sequence comes from Mirza zaza, assembly GCA_008750895.1. Taxonomy (NCBI): domain Eukaryota; kingdom Metazoa; phylum Chordata; class Mammalia; order Primates; family Cheirogaleidae; genus Mirza; species Mirza zaza. The sequence continues at coordinate 105,022 of VSMD01134005.1, read as the reverse complement.
TTGAGTTGCTGTCTGTTGGATTTTTTTTTTCCTGTATGACAATACCTTAGGCTCTCAAAGTTTGAGTTGTTTATTACCTTTTGGGGTGTCTTTACCTTCTGGGTGTCTCAGCATAAAAGAAAATTTTGCAAAGGATAGATTTTATAACCACATAGACACTGATGCATGCAAATGAACATAACCAAGTACAATTAGAAAGCTTCACCATTGCATGCTTTAAAAGGTGGCAGAAAATACAGTGAGGAAGAGGGCACATAGTTAAGAACAAAGAAAGAATTAAACCTTCATGATAAAACCAGATTGTTTAGGATCAAAAAGATTGGATAAGAGGGGTCTTCTAGATAAATGAGGTGAAGTGCTGTTAAATATAAAACTTTTTTGTTATTGTTGTTTTAAAACTGTTGAAAATCTTTCTAAAATGTCATAGTTCCATTTTGTAAAGTAAGTGATTTCTCCGTGCTTCACTTTCCTCCCTGTAAAATAGGGATAATAACTGTACCTGCCTAATAAGTTTCTTTGGATAATGTAAATGCCTAGTAAATGTTAGTTACAATTATTTTATTAGATTTAGTAAACATAATGTAGCATGCTAAAATTAGGAATTTATAGATCTGTAGACTTATATTTTTTAAAAATAGTAATATTGTTTCAGTAAGATATATTATGGGTAAAAATTAAAGCAGTTATACATCTTAGTCTGTTTGGGTTGCTATAACAAAATATCATAAACTGGGTAGCTTATATACCACAAATTTTTTTTTTCTCATAGTTCTGGAGATTGGGAAATCCAAGATCAAGGTGAAGCAGAGCCCCAAGGTGTCTGGTGAGGGTCTTTTTCCTGGTTCTCCACATACTGGAAGGGGTAAGGCAGCTCTCTGGGGTCTCTTTTATAATACACTAATCCCATTTATGAGGGCTCTACCCTCGTGACCTAATCACTTTCCAGAGACATCACATCATGATACCTTCACATTGGAGGTTAGGATTTTAATATAAAAATTTGGGGAAGGGAGACCCAGACAGTACACAAATAGGAATAATTAAAAGAAACAAACTAGCTTAAATATCATAAGTTTAAAGATAACTACTCTTAATTTTTTTTGAAAAATCATTTTAGCATCAATTTCGATATAAATATATAGAAATATATTCACAGATAGATGGACCTAATTTTTTACTGGATCATAATATATTCTTCTGTAACTAACCTTTATCATTTATGCAGCATGTATGTCCCCAGTACTTTTTATGTTTAGTATGACCTCCATACTTCATATGATCATTTTAATGGCTATGTAATATTCTATTGAACATATGAATCATACCTATTAGACTAATTTTTCTATAATAAATATTTTTGGATTGCTTCCATTTCTTTTTTGCTGTTATAAAATTCCTTGTATATGTCTCATGTTTCACTTATGCATTTACTTCCACACTGTAAATACAGAGATATAAGATTGCTGGTTTGTACATTTTGTTGCTGGTTGTACATTTTATAATTTGAATCATATTTTTGTACTACTGCTCCAAAAAGTTTAAGCTAACTTATACTTAACAATGGTAAGAGTTGCTAGGCACAGATTAGAGATTGATATCAGGGAGGAAAGATTTTTTTAAGGGAAAGGAACAGTGTAAGAAAAAGCAGTGAGTTGGGGACATAAATACTCTGTTTGGGGAGTCTTCACACTTTTCTTTAGTTTGTTACTTTTTATTCAACAACATCTTATGGAAACCTCTTCATATTAACGGAAACTCATTCTTTTAAAAGGTGCAGGGTGAATGAACCCTAATTTATTTAGTCTTTCCACCAGTACTCATCAGTTACTGTTCCCCACCAGTTTTGAGGACCATGAACAATGCTACAACAATCGGTCGTTAGGTTCTGGTGGTTTTATTGATTTCTGTAGGATATATTTCAAGCACTGGGTTTGTTGAGTTGAATTTTAATCTATATTTTAAGCCGTGTTGCCGGGATTGTTTTCCAACAAGACAACATTTCATATTTACACCTGAAAGTATAGTTTTCTCTACATCTCAACCTGCAATAGGTGTGGTACTTCTAAATTTATGCCAGTTTGATGGATATAGCGTGACTTCAATTTGGTTACCAATGACTTGGAGAACTATCCATATGTTTGTGGACTATAGGAATTTGCTTTTCTGTGACTTAGACACAAGGTCTAATTTCTTTTGCCCATTCCATATTTAAAAAAATTTAATTTTCTATTCAAAGTACCATGCACACACAGTAAAAAATAAAATTGTACAGAAGTATTTATAATGAATGCAATAACCACTTGTCATACCCTTCTCTCTTTTATTCTTAATCCCCCGAAGGCAGGCAATAGAATCCATACTAGCTTATTTAAGAGGGAAGTTATTTAGTTTAGGGTAATAGGCAGTTTACAGAATTTCTATGTCCTGGGAAGATGCGACAAGCCAGGAATGAATGATGTGGCCAGGAGACACCCCCAAGCAGATGACAGGAAGGTTCTAGGAGGAACTCTGTTCTGCAGCACCTGTGACATCCAGAATTGGGGAGCAGAAGCTCTTTCTCAGCCTTCTCAGAAGATGCTGTCTCTGCAGGCGTGACTGCTCCTCACTTCAATATTACTCACAAGAGCACCTAAGACACAGGCAGCATCTAGCTACAAAAGACCTGGGCAAAGTGCTATTTTTGACTTCCCAGTCTCTATAGCACCGAGCCTCACAAAATAGGGTTGGAATGGGTATCCAGTGAGTTAGCATGCCATGTGCTATAGCTGTCTCCTCCAACTTCCTTTTCCTTGATTTCTTAGATTTCATGTCATATCTCTCAACCACTATTATCCCTCCTGAACAAACTTCTTGAAGCTTGTCAGAAAATGTATTGCTTTTACCTTCCTTCATTTACAACAGATGGTGTGAGAGTTTGAATTCTAGATTTAATGTCATTTTCTACAGAGCTTTGAAATCATTGTTCATTGTCTTCTTAAAAATGTTGCTGTTGAGGACTGATGTGCATTCCTTTGCAAGTAAGGACTTGACTTTTCCTTTTTTTTTTTTTTAATCTTTTCTTTTCTTTTATCTCTTTGGAGACTTTTTGAGTCTCTTGTCTCACCATGGTATTCTATAATTTTGTGAGGATGTATCTCAGGGTAAATAGTTTTATTCATGCTGCTCAGCACTCAGCCATCTCTCTCAAAAGAAGAATCATATCTCTCTTCAGTTCAGGAATGTTTTCATTTATTTTGTTGATTGTTTATGCCACTTAATATTTTTTCTCTTTTTTTCTTCTAAAACTGTTGTTAGATGATGTTGGTCTTTTGAATTTACCTTCCATTTTACACATTTTTTTAAATCATTGTGTTTTTACCTTATGATCTGGAAGTTTTTTTTCAACTTTATCCAGAATTTTTATTGTATTTTTTAATTCCACAAATCATTGTCTTATTTTCTCAGAATATTTCTTGAATTACTCTGTCTTCATGATAGAGCATTCTTGTTTTATAAATACAATACCTTTAAAATCTTTGTAAGGATACTATGTAAAATTTTCAAATTTCTTTCCCACCATCTCTCTTTTCTCTAGTATCAATTGTTCTGTGTGTTTATTTTGATCTTCCCCTTCTGTAGGGGAGCCCAAGACCTTCCCTGACAGACTGTTCAGTTCTGTTTGGGAGTGTTCATTCAGCTTTATTCTGGGATAAATATTTCTGTTGCTAATTGTTCTGAGCATAGTATGTGGAGCCAACTTCTGCAGCTGCTTTGGACTGTCTTACATCTAAAGCCTCATTTCTTCTCCTGCCTCTGACTTCACTCTCTGTACCTCCTTGCCCAGTGTGGTCAGCAGAATAACGGCCCCCAAAGATGTCTACATCTTAATTGGTCAAACCTGTAAATATCTTTCTTTATGTGGCTAAAGGGACTTCACAAAGTGATTAAGTTAAGGATTTTAAGAAGAGGAGATTGTCCTAGATTATCTGGGTGGGTACAGTCTAATGACAAAGGTTCTTATAAAAGGCAGGCAGTCAGGTCAGAGTTAGAGAAGGAGATGTGACAACAAAGACACAGGCCACAAGCCAAGGATTGTGTGTGGCTTCTAGAAACTGGCAAAGACATGGAAACCTCCAGAACAGGTGCAGCTATTGAGTTTAGTCCTGTAAGACCCCTTTCAAACTACTGGATCCCCAAACTGTAAGATGATAACCTGGTTTTGTGTTAAGCCACTTGGATTGTGGTATTTTGTTACAGCCATGATAGGAAACTAACAGTTCAAGTCATGGGACAACACTGCAGGTGTGAAGGGTGGATTGGCTCCCACTGTCATGGACTTTTCTCCGCAGTAAGTTCTGGGATGTAGCTTGTAATCTGTCTAATTATTGGCAAGTACAACCCCATTCCCTTCTTACTTCTGGAAGGCTGTGCACATTTTTGATCAGTCAGTGGTCCACCCTTCCTATTCCTAGTGCAGCCATGAGTTTATTCCCTTCCTCTCTTTTTTTATGGTCACACAGTAAGTTTTGGGAAGGGTGAGAGGTTATTTTCATGTTATTGGTATCAGAAGGCCTCAAAAACTGTCATTATTTTAAAGTCATGGTTTTCAGAGATGGCCCATCAGGAGTACTGACTTGCCCTCAGCCTCCCTGAAACCTCCTTTTAGCCCAACACAGGCATTCGTGAGACAGCTGGTACATTCGTGAGACAGCAGTGCAGACACCACAAGCTGTGCAGAGATTTTCTTCATAGAAAGATAACTGAAGTGAAACAGCAACCTTGGCCTTATAAGCTCCAGTCTCCAACCCGCAGGGCCAGTCATGCAGCCGTCTGCTGCGAATCCATCCAAGCACTTTCTCGCTCTTGGCCCCAGGCATGGCCTTGAAGTCTTGCATTGATAAAAAAAAAAAAATCACTGGTTTTCTTCAGGAATTTTTGGGAAAACAGTGGAAAGCTTGGCAGGCCTCCGTGGGAGCCCATGTTCTGGAGCAGCGACTGCTGAGTCTTGGTCTGCTCTGTCCCTACAGGCAGTGACCTTGCTTCCCTGTAAAGACTCATTACTTGGTTACTGAGCTTGGCTGTCACATTTTTTCATGTTCTGAAACGTCCTTGTGCTCCATGAAGAGAAGTGGTGGATCTAGTGGGTTGGCAGCCTTGGCTTTCAACAGAGAGAAACTCTCATTTCTCCCCAGCCTGGGGACAGCCTACAAAACACAGACATTTTCCTCACCAGTCATGCCTGAGACTTGGAAGGTAAAATACCAACTTCAATTATTTTTTTTCATTTTTGACGTTTCTATCACTTGAGAAATAATAGGAAGTGTCCAGGTTGAAGAAGTCAGACAGAGCTGAGATTAAAATTTGGCCCTGCTATTTTCTAGCCATGTAATTATGGGGACATTTCTTAAGCCTCCAAAAATCTGTTTTTTTTCCTTTCAGTTATAAAGGTGGATAATATCTATATCATAGGCTCGTAGTGAAGACTAAATGAAATAATGAACATGAAATTGTTAGCACATAACTCTTCATTTCCTGTCTTTATTTTAAGAGACAGCAGTGCATATAGAGATGCTAGCAAGAGCTAATAGTTCTCATGTACTCTTTATAACATTTGTTTTTAATTCTGAACATTATGCATGTATGCTTATGTAAAGAATTTGAAAAAATGGCAAATATCGTGAACAAAATTCTCAACATCAGTCTCGGCCTGTAGAGATAACTATTATTAGCATTTTGGTATTTTTTTATTGTTTTTATAGACAATGATGGAGTGACTATTATTTCGCACGTAAAGCTGTAACATGTTTTTCTTAATGTTACATTGACACTCATCTTGAAAGAAGGATTTCCCCTCTCATCAGCTGTGGAAAGGAACCACATTCTCTGCGTCTAGACTTGGTGGGCTTGGGTACAAGGAAGGTTAGACTCATGGTGGGGGGAGATGAACCAGGGCCAGGGGGCAGCTTGGCCCCCGAAAGGGCAACATTTTATGGGCTCTGCACTCATAAATTATGAAATAAAATGTGGAGAGCAGGTTTTTAAATTTTTGCAACCCCACAAAATAATTACTTTTGTGTTTCAAGTTGATACGTTTGGGGTATAAGAGGTTTAGTATAAGGGTTTACTCTGATCTGACTGTATTTCCCCTTGAACAGGCAGAAGATGACCAGTTTCATGGAAGAAAATTTTTCCACTGATGTGGTAGGGGTGATGGTGGGCGTGGCAGCGGAACTCAGATGGTTATGGGAGTGGCAGGCAGTGGCCGTAAATACAGATAAAGCTTCGCTTGTCTTTTGCCTCCTGCTGTGCAGCCGGGCTCCTAAGTTTCATGGAAGACAAGTTTTCAGCAGACCAGGTGGGGAGCACAGAGCTCAGGCTGTGATGCACAGCTGGTTCCTAACAGGGCACGGATGAGCGTCGGACGGCAGCCCAGGGATTGGGGACCGTGGTCCTAGGGAACCCATAATGGGGCTCAAGAGGCTGTCTGTGCATCTTCTAAAATTTTGCATACGTATTTTTTTAGGAAAAGTTTCCAAAGGTTTCCTAAGATTAATAAAGGGGTCTCTGCCCTCTCCCTAATTATTAAGAGCTATTGATCTCAAAGAAAGGGTAGAGTGCATATTCTTTAGGCAGTCCTCCAGCAAAAATGATTTCTTACCGTTGAGCTTTAAAAGATAAAGATCAGAGGATAGAGAATTATGAAATTATGTTATTTGGCAAGAACCTACAATGCAAATATTCAGTATTGCCACGTGAGGGAAGATTCATATGCTTTATAATTATAGTATTATTTCTTCTCCCTCCCTTCTTGCCTTTCTTCCTTAAGCCTCTCAATTTACCTGTCATCTATGTATTGATTGTCATTTCTTTTGAGCCACTAGTTTGGCTTCAGACAGATCTGAAAGTAACCAGCAAGTAACTTACCTTTTCATTGCCTTTTTAAATCACCTATGTAAATTTGGAATAGCTTTTCAACCTCATAAGGTTACTGTAAGAATTAAATGAGATGCCATAGTTGATGTAAAATATTAAGCACAATGATTAATAAATATGTAGTAAATTCTCATTAAATGTCTATAATTATGATAATAATTATTAACTATGTATATATTATAGCACTCAGGCCATTATATGTTCAAAGGAATTTCCAGTGCTGTCTCTCTCTGGCTTGCCTTCCTTGGCACTGTATCATATTTTGGAATACTGAGTGTTAATGATTTCTCTCTTTATCATTAAATATCAAAGCTCAGGCTTTATTTCTTAAAAAAATATGCTCTTTCCTAGGTTAACTTGTTAATTGTTTGTATATTAATTACTACTGATAGCGGTTAAGTTAAAAATCTGCCTTTAAGGAAAAAATGACAAGTTTTGTTGGTGTAGCTCTAAGGATAGGCTGTGTTATGCTGCATTAACAGATGATCCCCAAATCTTGGTGACTTGAAACAACAGGAGTTTATTTTATGCTCATGCCACATGTGTATTATGGGGTGGTTATGGGCCTTGGTTATGTATCTTCACCCAGGTTGGCAGAGAAGCCGTCTCCTCGAATGTCGCAAGTCATCACATTAGTGGGGAAAAAGAGCTCTGGAAGGTCTCCCGCTGTCATTTAAATCCTCCAGCCTGGGGACCACGTGAGACTGCCAACTGCCACTCATTGTTCAGAACCAGTCACATGGACACACCCAACTACAAGGAGAAGGAGTAAGAAGTATGATCCTACCACGTGCCCTGAAAAGTAGAAAACCAGACATATTTGGTGAATTTATCCATGACTAAGAATGTTGATAATGATGAGATTTTAAGCCATATATGGTTATCCGTTTTGAACACACAGGCTATTTGGCTATTTGGCCTCCCTCAAGTCACACTATATAGATTACTGTTGTACAACAACTTTTAGGTAAATAAGATAAATGTTTTGGAGGCTTGTGGTGATATCCTAGGATGCTGAAGAAAGAGAAGGAGAAGGAATTGCATCTCTGTTTTGTTTTTCTTAGTTACCCTGAGCTTGGGTTGAATGCACCAAGACTGGTGTTGCTATGGATACAGAAAAGTGGTCTTTGGGGAATAACACCTTGCATGGGGTTTGAATGGCACAAGGAAGAACCATTGTCAATAGACATGGAAAGTACCTGTTCAGGACTTTTTGGCATCAACCTGTGGCAATCTCTTCTGAAGGGGAGATGTAGAGCACTTCTTTTTCTGTAGGGACTAAAAAGTATTAGGAGCAATGTATCAAAATAATTTGGGCTAATTTTAATTATATCCAACTCTTCCAGGGGTTGATAATTTTCTATTTTGCTAGTCATTTTTTTTTCACTAATTATCTCTTGGATCTTTGTAGATATCATATGAACTTGATAGAGTGTTTTTTTGTTTGTTTTAGAGATGATGCTATTGAGATACAAAAAGGAGAAAGAAGGAGAAAAAAGATGCAAGCTATTTAGTGAGCACCTGTTGTGTTCCAGGCACCCTATGAGATACTTGTTTATTTTATTTCGTCTTAAACTCCCAATAGCTTTGTAAGTCGTGTATTATTATCATCATATTAATAAGAAAACAGAAGTTCAGTTTGCTGAAATGGGTTGCATTCAAACTGCATTAGAACCCAGGTTTCCTGATTGCTAACATCTTCTAGGGCCATGCAATCTCCCTTCTCTGTCTCACTCAGGAGAGTTGGGGCTAAAGGCATGTTTTTGAGTTAGTGCTTCTGCTATTCACAGTATTTCTCCTTGACACATGCAATTTGACTAAAATGATTAAAGTAACTTTTCCATTTTGTTTGGTGAAATTATTACTAGAGCCTCACAGAAAGGGCCCTACATCAGGAGGGCTGATTACACTAACATTCTAAACATGCCAATATAGCCTTAAGATTTTCTACACCAGTGAAGCAAGATAAAAAAAAAAATCAATGAATCCCAGTTTGATATTCATAAGCTGTTACTTTCATCAGTCTTTTTTCCCAGTTTCCACTGTATTTAATATAGATGACTTCAGTAATTTGTCAAAAATTTCCAAGATCTCTGTTTATAGATTAACAGGGAGACAACATTGGATTTAATACAACAGCACTGGCAATGACATTTTTGGAGATTAAGATGACAATATTTCTTTATCCAACACACACACATGCACACACACACACACTTGCACACACAGAGGTCATAGGGCTTGAATTGGGGTTTTATTTTTCATTATTTAGTAGTGCATTAAGATTTTCTAATTTGATATCTATGTCTTTGATTTTTTGGCAAACTCTCCAATGGTCTACAACATAGTAATTAGACATTTTGTTAAAGTGTGAATTTGAACCACAGAGTTGTTGAGAAATATAACTTATAGTTATATTTATATATATTTCTATATATATGTAGTGTAGTAAGATAATATAATTTGTGGAGTAAATTATATAGCTAGATGTGAACTCAGCCCACAGCTTAGCATTTATATGTCAACCTAGCTGTGTTTTGTACGCTGTCTCAGTATATAGAAATAACAGAGCAAATTACACTTTGTAGTAGCAATGAAGACTTGATGAATGAAGGAAGGTCTTGACTCATATTCCTTTTTGTATTCTTGGGCAGTGACCTCCAAGTGGGTATAGGAAAATATCTAGGACTTTTAGTTATGTTTATGTTTTTAACTCAGGGGTTGGCAAACTGTGGCCCATGGACTGAATACAGTCCACCCTCTGTCCTTGTAAATAGGTTTTATTGGAACCACAACCATGTCTGTTTATTTATGTATTGTCAATGGATGATTTCATGCTACAGTACAGAGTTAAGTAGTTGTGACAAAAATCATACGCCCTGCAAAGCCTAAAATATTCACTATCTGTGCTTTAGAAAAGTTTGCTGACCCTGATTTAATCTTATCCTTTAATTTTTTGAATGTTTTACTATATATAGTACATAGTGGTAGTACATGTATATAATTTGTAAATAAACATATGTACGTATTGGAAGTACATTTTAAAAATCATTTACTTATATAGTGGTACGTTCAAAAAGGCTTGGAGACCAAAGTTTCAGGGCTTTCTATTTAAGGAATGCTCGCAAATGATTGCCTTTGTTGTTGTGGTTAGTGTTATTAAAGATACACGTCTTTTTTTGCAGCATTCGTATTTTCACCATGCAAATTCCATGGAGAAAGAATGAGCACAGTAGCACATTAAGGGAGGAAGTATGACCAATATGAAAGAGAGAGAGAGTGACAGAGAGTGTGAGACAAGAAAAGAGGAAAAGAAGAATGTAAGAAAGAGAAATCAAAGAGAAGAGGCAGGCTACTGTGTAACCAGTAACCAGTAGTGCCTGCTCAGAGCTAGCCTACCCTCTTGAGTTAAATTTGACATAGATATCAGCTCTAATTTCATTGTAACAGGTAGCGGCCTGCATGGTGTGATCTGAAGCATTTGAAAAGCTCCACCCCACAACAAAAGAAAGAAAGAAAACCCCTCTCAGTTTTCCTCAAGGCCTAAAATTCTTCCATTAATCAACCCTTCACATTACAGGATTTGAGGCCCTCTTCAAAACATATTTCTATTCTAATATGGAGAGGGGCGACACATTAAACCATCCTCAGCCTTCAACTCTTTTTATTAATTAGCTTGTTAGATTACTTGGTGTTTAGCTGCTTGGTCAAAAAGTGGCTGAGGGGAACCTCACTGCAAAACCATTCTTTAGTGTTGGTAGGGACAGATCCACCGCAGCAATCCCTGCCTGGCTCAGGGACGGCAAAGGCGAACTGGAGATGCCAGGCTGGGGAAGACAGTGTGACCGGAAGCCTGTCCCAGGCAGCTCAGATCCCGGGCCCCTCTGCAAGATAGCTAATCTGCACATGGGCGTTTGGAAGTTGCTCTTCCTGAGTGTGCAGGTTCATTAGTCAGCAAGGTAATAAGGACTATATATTACCAAGGACCCAAGGCCCACGGAGAATTTCTTGTGTATGTATTAATCTCTGCAGAGCGAAGCCATTCCAAGCTTAAAACTAATCTGCATTAATGAACAGCCTCCTCAATTTCCATTTTTATGATGTGTGCAGCATGGTGATTTGTTTCTCTGCTGCTTGAGATGGGATGGCTGACTGATGAATCACTTTCTCCAAAAAGCTTGTCTGTGAGCGGGAACGTTGCAAATGGGTGCAAACCACAAAATCTGTTCTTGTGTCATTAAAATGATGACATAGGCTCCTAGTTTCCAAAATTATCCCCTCTCCTCACACGACTGGCTGAGGTTTCTGTTTTGTTGTGTAGGTGGGTGTCGAGCCGGCCTGCGTGCTGGTGCGGCATGTCAGAAGACGCAGCTACTTGGGAAAATCTTGAGACACCCTCACTTTGCAAGTCAAGCAGGAGAGAAGGTTGTAAAAATTACCAGGAGTAGATACGTGCATTTGGATTGAGCTGCTAACAGGGTTTGGATCCAGAAAGGCTGGAAGTACAGCAGGGAGAGAGAGTGGGGAGGAAGAGAAGGGAAAAAACAAAGTAGAGTACAGATGGATCACTTCGGGGTTTGAAATTTAGGCTTTAAACATGTGAGCACAGTTCATTCCCCAAGATGACTCCTTCCTCATCATCATCACCATCATCATCACCATCATCTAGCCTGACACTATGCTAATTGCTTTATATGTCTTTACTTATTTTTAATCCTCTCAGCAACCTTTTGAGAAAGATGCCACTCTTATTATCATTTCTTTTCTTTTTAAAAAAATTAAGATATAATTCATGAATCATAAAATTCTCGTTTTTAAGTGTACATTTCAGTATATTCCCAGAGTTGGGCAACCATCACCACTGTCTAATTCCAGAACATTTTCATCACCCCCAGAATTCGAAACACACTGAGTCACTCCTCATTCCTTCTCACCCCACAGCCTCTGGCAACCACTAATCTACTTTCTGTCTCTATAAACTTGCCTATTCTGGATATTTCGTATAAAGGAACCATAGAGAATGTGACCTTTTGTTACTGGCTTCTTTCACTTAGCATAACGTTTTCAAGGTTCATCCATGTAACACGAACAGCACTTAATTATTTTTATGGCTAAATAACATTCCATTGTGTGCATATATCACATTTTGTTCATCCGTTTATCAGTTGAAGGGCTTGGGTTGTTTCCACTCTTGGGCTATTAAAAATTATACTAATATACAAGTTTTTGTGTGGATATATGCTTTCAGTTCTTTTGAGTATATACCTAGGGAATTGCTAGATCATATGACAATTCCATATTTAACTTTTAACTGCCAAATTATTTTCTATAGTGGCTGTATCATCTTGGATTTCCACCCGCAATATACGAGGATTCCAAATTCTCCACATCTTTGCCAGCACTCATTACAGTCCTTTTTGATTATAGCCATCCTAGTGAATGTGAAGTGCTATGTCATTGTGATTTTTACTTGCATTTCTCTATTTGCTAATCATGTTGTACACCTTTTCATGTGTTTAATGGCGATTTTTGTATCTTCTTTGAAGAATATTTAGTCAAATCCTTTGCCCAGGTTTTAATCAGCTTATTTGTCTTTTTATTGCTGAATCATAATAGTACTTTATACACTCTGGATACTAGCTCCCTATCAGATACGTGATTTACAAATATTTTCTTCCATTCTGTGGGTTGTGTTTTCATTTTCTTTATAGTGTCCTTTGAGCACAAAAGTTTTTAATTTTGATGACATCCGTTTATCTATTTTTTCCTTTTGTTGCTTGTGCTTTTGATGTCATATCTGAAAAGCATCATCTAATCCAGGAAAACAAAGATTTCACTCCTTGGTTTTCTTCTAAATGTTTTAGTTTAATGCTTACATTTAGATTATTGATCCATTTTGAGTTAATTTTTGTACGTGGTATGAAGTAGGGGTTCAACATTTTTCTTTTGAATGTGGATATTCAGAAGTCCCAGCCCTATTGGTTGAAAAGAATAATTTTTTCCTCATTGAATTTTCTTGATACCCTGTTTAAAATCAATTGATCATAAATGTATGCATTTATCTCTAGATTTTGAATTCTATACCATTGATATATATGTCTATCAATATGCCAGTATCAAGCAGTCTTGATTACTGTAGCTTTGCAGTAAGTTTTGAAATTGGGATGTGTAAGTTCTCCAACTTTTTTCTTTTTCAAGATTGTTTTGGCTATTCTAGGTCCTCCCTTGCACTCCTACACAAGTTTTAGGATCAACTTGTCAATTTCTTCAAAAAAGCAGCTGATATTTGATAGGGATTGTGTTGAATCTGCAGATCAATTTGGTGAGCATTGCTATTTGGATGAGACTGTCTTTCTGTCCATGAACATAGGACATGTTTCTATTTATTTAGGTATTTCATAATTTTTTTAATTAACAAAATTCAGTTTTAAAGACATTTTAATTTCACAGCAAAAGTGAACAGAGAATACAGAGAGTTCCTATATATTCCCTCTTCTCACACATGCACAGCCTCCTCCACTGTTGACATCTCGCACCAGAGTGGTATGTTTGTTAAATTTGATGAGCCTACATTGGTACATCATTATTAGCCAAAGTCAATAGTTTACATTAAGGTTCACTCTTTTTTTTTTTTTTTTTTTTTGAGACAGAGTCTTACTCTGTTGCCCGAGCTAGAGTGCCATGGCTTCAGCCTGGCTCACAGCAACCTCCAACTCCTGGGCTCAAGCAATCCTCCTGCCTCAGCCTCCCGAGTAGCTGGGACTACAGGCATGTGCCACCATGCCCAGCTAATCTTTTCTGTATATTTTTAGTTGGCCAATTAATTTCTTTCTATTTTTAGTAGAGACGAGGTCTCGCTCTTGCTCAGGCTGGTTTCCAACTCCTGACCTTGAGCGATCCTCCCGCCTTGGCCTCCCAGAGTGCTAGGATTACAGGCATGAGCCACTGCGCCCAGCCAAGGTTCACTTTTGATGCTGCATATTCTATGGGTTTTGACAAATGTATAATGACAGGTATCTACCATTGTGGTATCTTACATGATACTTTCAGTATCATACATAATATCTTCTACCCTAAAAATCCTCTGTCCTCTGCCTATTCATGCTTCCCTCCCCCAAACCCTTGGCAAGAACTAAACTTTTTATTGTCTTTATGGTTTTGCCTTTTCCACAGTGTCATGTAGCTGGAATCATATGGTATGTGGCCTTTTCAGATTGGCTTCTTTCACTTAACACATTGAAGTTTCCTCCATGTCTTTTCATTCTTTTATAGTGCCGAATGACATTCCATTGTTTGGATGTACCACTGTTTTCTTATCTACCCACCTACTGAAGGACATCTTGGTTGCTTTCAAGTTTTGACAATTATGAATAGAGCTGCTATAAACATTCACATGCAGGTTTTTGTGTGGACATAAGTTTTCAACTCCTTTGGGTAAATACCAAGGAGCATCGTTGCTGGATAACATGATAAGAGTAGATTTAGGTTTTGGAAGAAATTAGTAAACTATCTTTCATAGTGGCTGTACCATTTTGCATTCTCGCCAGCACTGAATGAGAGTTTCTGTTTCTCTGTACCCTTGCCAGTGTTTGATGTTGTCAGTGTTTCGAATTTTGGACATCCTAATAGGTGTGTAGAAGTATCTCATTGTTGTTTTAATTTGTAATTCCATTATGGCATATGATGTTGAACATCTTTTCATGTGTTTATTGGCCATCTATATATTTTCTTTCGTGAGGGATCTGTTCAATGTCTCTTATTGCTGAGTTTTAAGAGTTCTTTGTGTATTTAGGATAACATCCCTTTATTACATACATCCTTTAGTAATATAGTGGTGAGGTGTGGAGGAAGGGAAATTGTTCTGTAGCCCTACTGTAGTCTCAGTTTTCTGGTGAGTGTCTGCCCTGTACTGGGAACCTCACCAGTCTTTCTCAGTTCCGCCAAACCTCCTTAGTAGGGACAGGATGACCAGAGGGGGCTGGGATTGGGTATTTCCTTTTCCCCAAGTGGAAGAACAGAAGAGGCTAGAGTTGGGCATATCCCTGATAAGTAGGGCTCTAATAAAACCCTAGAAGTTTGGGCTTTGGTAAAATAGTTTTTTCTGAGGGAAGTGTTGTTAAGAACAGAATGCTCTGGCATGTTTCAGAATGGTTCTTTTCCCCCTTCTCCTGACAGAAACATAAGGACATATTTCTCTGATATTCATGGTGAGGACCTGGTAAAGCTCCTGGAGATAAACTCACAAAAGTGTGGGGAACCCAGCAACTGGGTACCCTGGCATTTTTAACTCTGAGTTTTTCACACTGAGCCTTCACCAGTTTGTCAACTACAGTTCAGGTTTTCCTACCCCAGCACTGGTTCCCATGGAGGTTTCTGATTGTGGGTTTCTCCTCTAATAAGTTGTGATTCTCTGCATCTGCCCATTTATCTCTCCAATTTTGGGGGCAGTGCTTTTCTCTGTGATCTCACTTTTCTGGTGTATTTAAAAAGAGTTGTTGATTTTCCAGCTTGTTCGTCTTTTTGCTTGTTGTTAGAATACAGTGGTGACTATAAGCCTCTTACAAGTTGGACTGGAAACTGGAAGTATTCCTAAATTTTTTCAATAATGTTTTGCAGTTTTCAGCGTGCTAGTTTTGTATTTTCTGGTTAAATTTTTTCATAAGTATTTAATTCTTTTGGTGCTATTTGAAATAAAATTGTTTTATTAACTTAATTTTTGGATTGTTCAATGTTAGTATACAGAAATACAATTGACCTTTGTACATTAATCTTGTATCCTGTAACCTTGCTGAACTCATTCATTAGCTCTAGTTGTCTTTTTATTTGGTAGGTTACTTAGGATTTTTCTACAGAAAAATTATGTCATTTGCAAATAGAGATAGCTTTACTTTTTTTTTTTTTTTTAATATGGATGCCTTTTGTTTCTATATTTCTTGCTGAATAGTTTTGGCTAGAACCTCCAATACAATGTTGAGTAGAAATGGTGAGAGCTGTCACCTTTGTCTTCTTCCTGATCTTAGAGGGAAAACTTTTAGTCTTTCATCATTAAGTATGATGCTAGCTGTAGGTTTTCAAAGATATCCTTTATCTGATTGAGAAAATTCACTTCTGCATTAGTTTCCTATAGCTGTTGCTACAGATTACCACAAATTTAGTGGTCTGAAACATTGCAAATTTTCTTACAATTCTTGAATTCAGAGGTCCAAAATAGATTTTAAGGGCTCCAAGTAAGGTGTTAGCAGAGTTACATTTCTTTGGAAACTCTAGGGAAGAATTTATTTCCTTGCCTTTTCCACATTCTAGAGGTTGGCTATGTTCGTTGGCTCATGGCCTCTTCCTCTGTCTTCAAAGGCATATCACTCCCACCTCTGATTCCATCATCACACGTCCTCTTTCTGACCTTACCTTTGTGTCTTTCTCTTAGAAAGACTCTTGTGATTACAATGGGCCCACGCAGATAATCCAGGAACATTTCCCAGTTTCAAAACCTTTAATTTAGCCATATTCGCTAAGTCCCTTTGGTCATGTGAGGTAACATATTTCAGGTTCTGAGATAAGATGGACATCAATATTGGGGGGACATTATTCTATCTACTTCACCTTCTATTTCCAGTTTGTTGTATGTTTTCATCATGAAAGAATGTGGGCTTTGCCAAATTCTTTTTCTGAATCTATTGGGATAATTAAGTGGTTTTTGTCTTGTCTTTTGATAATTTGATAGAATTCACCAGTGAAATCAATTATTCCTGGATTTTAATTTGGATGAAGAGTTTTTCGATTACTAATTCAATTTCCTTTCTTGTTAGAGATCTATTCGGACTTTCTGTTTCTTCTTGAGTCAGTTTTGGTTCGTTGTGATTTTCTATGAAAGTATCCATTTTACCTAGGTTATCTAATTTGCTATCACACAGTTGCTTATGTTATGCTTATAGTGCTTATAATCCTTTTTATTTTTTGTAAAGTTAGTAGTAACGTCCCTTCCTTCATTCATAATTTAATTAATTTGAGTAATCTCTCATTTGTCTTTGTCAGCCTAGTTAAAGCTTTTTTTAAAAAATTTCAGAATATTATGGGGGTACAAATGTTTTGGTTACATGGATTTCTTTTGTACTGCTTGAGTAAAAATTATAAGTGTGCCCATTGCCCAGATAGTGTACATTGTACCCATTAGGTATGACTTCATCCATCCTCTCCTCCCCCTCCCACCTGCATGATTTCTGCTGAGTTTTATTTCCATCTGTGCATATGAGTGCTGATCAGTTAGTTTCAATTTAATAGTGAGTACATTTGGTATTTTTCCATTCTTGTGACACTTCATGTAGGAGGATGGTCTCCAGTTCCATCCAGATTGTTGCAAAAGGTATTAATTCATTTTTTATGGCTGAGTAATACTCCATGGTGTAAATATACTACATTTTATTAACCCACTCATGAATTGATAGGCACTTGGGCTGATTCCAAATCTTTGTGACTGTGAATTGTGCTGTAATAGACATTGTAGTGCAAGTGTCTTTTTGATAAAAATGACTTTTTTCCTTTAGGTAAGTACCTAGCAGTGGGATTGCTGAATCCAATGGTAGGTTACTTTTAGATCTTTGGGAAATCTCCATACTGTTTTCCATAGAGGGTGCACTAATTTTCAGTCTCACCAAAAGTGTATAAGTGTTCCTTTCTCTCTGCATCCACACCAGCATCTATTGTTTTGGGACTTTTTGATAAAAGCCATTCTCACTGGGGTTAGGTAATATCTCATTGTGGTTTTGATATGCACTACTCTGATGATTAGTGATGTTGAACATTTTTTCATATGTTTATTGGCCATTTGTCTATCTTCTTTTGAAAACCTTGTGTTCATGTCTTTTGACCACTTTTTAATGGGGTTGGTTGATTTTTTTTCTTGCTGGTTTGTTTCAGTTCTTTGTAGATTCTGGTTATTATTTCTTTTTGAGATGTATAACATGGGAATATTTTTTCTTCCATTCTGTGGGTTGTCTATTCACACTGTTGATTGTTTTCTTGGCTGTGCAGAAGCTTTTTAAATGTAATCAAGTCCCATTTATTTATTTTTGTTGGTGCCATGATTTCCCTTGAGGTCTTCTTCATAAATTCTTTGCTTAGGGTAATATCTAGAAGAGTTTTTACAACATTTTCTTCTGGAATTCTTATGGTTATGTTTCTTAGACTTAAGTCTGTGATCGATCTTGAATTAATTTTTGTGAGTAGTGAGAGGTATGAATCCTGTTTCAATCTTCTACATGTGGCTATCCAATTTTACCACCATCATTTATTGAATAGGTATTCTTTTCTCCAGTGTATACAACTGTCTACTTTGCCAAAGATCAGATGGCAATATGTGGATGGTTTTATATCTGGGTTCTCTGTTCTGTTCCATTGGTCTATGTCTCTATTTTTGTGCCAGTACCATGCTGTTTTGGTTATTATAGCCCTGTAGCATGGTTTAGTCTGGTAAAGTGATGCCTCTGTATTTGTTACCTTTGCTTAAAGTTGCTTTGGCTATTTATGCTCTTTTCTGGTTCCATATGAAGCATAGAATTATTATTATTATTTTTTAGATTTGTGAAAAATGATATTGGTATTTTTATGGAGATTGAATTGAATCTGTAAATTATTTTGCCTAGTGCAAACATTTTAATAATGTTTATTCTGCCAATCCATGAATATGATATGTTTTTCCATTTGGTTACATCATTGGCAATTTCCTTCCTCAGTGATTCATAGTTCTCTTCATAGAGATCTTTCATCTCCTTGATTTTGAAACATACAGTGCATTATTGTTAACTATAGTCATCTTGCTATAAACTAGATCACTGGAACTTACTCGTTTTCTCTAACAGAAACTTGTATCCTTTGACCAACATTTATCCTTTTCCTGTCCTTCTACCCTTCTCCCAACCCTCATCTCTGGTAGCCACAATTCTACTCTCTATTTCTATGAGTTTCATTGAGATCATGTGATGTTTGTCTTTCCTGTATTATTTCATTTAGCATAATATCCTTTAGATTCATCAAGTTGTTGTAAATGACAGAATTTTGATCTTTTTAAAAGTGGAATATTGTTCCATTGTATATATATAACACATTATTAAAAAAAATCATTCATCTATTGATGGGAACTTAGGTTGTTTCCAAATCTTGGCTATAGTGAATAACACTACAATGCACATAAGGGTGCAGATATTTCATTAACATACTGATTTCAGTTTCTTTGGATATATGCCCAAAAGTGTGATTGCTGGATCATGCATTAATTCTATTTTGAGCTTTTTGAGGAACCTTCACACTACTTCCAAAATGGCTGTACTAATTTAGATTCCCACCAACAGTTTATAAGGTCCCCTTTTTCTCCACATGCTTGTCAACACATATCTTTCATCTTTTTGATAGTAACCATACTAACAGGTGTGAGGTGCTGTCTCATTTTGGTTTTAATTTGCATTTCACTGATGATTAGTACTGCTGAATGATTTTTCACATATCTGTTGGCCTTTTGTGTCTCTTCTTTTGAGAACTGTATATTCAGGTCCTTTGCCCATTTAAAAAATAGGATTATTTGTTTTCTTTTTATTGTGTAGTTTGAGCTCTATATGTATTTTGGATATGAGCCTTGTATCTGATATATGATTTGCAAATATTTTCTCCCAATTTATTAGCTGTCTTTTCACTCTGTTAATTTTTTTCATTTGTTGTGCAGAAGCTTTTTAGTTTGATGCAACACCATTTGTCTATTTTTGCTTTCATTGCCTGTGCTTTTCAGGTCATATGCAAGAAATCATTGCCAGACTAATGTCATGTAACTTTCCCCCTATGTTTTCTTCTAGTCATCGTACAGTTTCATACCTTACATTTAAGTCTTTAATCTATTTGAGTTAATCTTTGCATGGGGGTGAGATAAGGGTCTGGTTTCATTATTCTGCATGTGGATAGCTAGTTTTTCCAACACCATGTATTTAGAAACTCTTCTTACCCCATTGTGTATTCTTGGCACCTGTATTGAAAATAAATTGACCATAGATGCATGGGTTTATTTCTGGGCTTTTTATTCCATTGGTTAATGTGTCTGTTTTTTATGCCAGTGTAATCTTGTTTTGATTACTATAGCTTTGTAATATATTTTGAAATCAAGTTGTGTGATGCCTTGGGCTTTGTTATTTTTGCTCAATATTGCTTTGGCTATTCCAGGTCTTTTATGGATTCATGTGATTTTTAGGATTTTTTTCTATTTCTGTGAATAATGACATTGGAATTTTAATAGGGGTTGCATTGACTCTGTAGATTGCTTTGAGTAGTATGGACATTTTAGCAGTATTCATTCTTTTCATCCATGATCATGGGATATCTTTCCATTTATTTATGTCTTCTATTTCTTTCATCAATATATTATAGTTTTGAGTATCCAGATCTGTCACCTCCTTGGTTAAATTTACTACTATTTATTTTATTTTATGCTATTGTGAATTGGATTATTTTTTTAGGGCCATGCCTTTTATTTGTTTGCCTGTCTTATAGCTTTTGTTGAAAACTGAATATTTTAAATAATGTAATATGGTGATTCTGGAAATAATATTTTCCCTCATTTTTTTTGTGGTTGTTTGTTTAGTGACTTTCAGAACTAATTTTGTGGCATCTGTATTTTTGTCATGTGTGGTCCCTGAAGTCTCTGCTTGATTAGCTTAGTCATCAGCTAGTGATTGGCCAGAGACTTTCTTGAATGACTAGAGCAAACAAGTATTCTAGTCTCTGTTGAGGGGCTCAGTGTTCATGTTGGTACCTCCTTTTAACACTCAGCCAGGCAGTTTAGAGTTCCAATCTACCCTTTATCTCCTGCACAGATAGAGCCTTAATGTTATCTACAGGTAAGAGCTCGGTGCTTTTAAGCATGTGTATAGCCCTGCTCATGCAAGCTTAACCCACCACATGCAAGCATGTGGCCTTCTAGATTACCAGAAATATATTGGAGCTATTCAAAGCTTTCTATGGCCATCTCGTTGCTAAGCTTTTTCTTTTAAGCTTTTTTGTTAGTCTATTGTTACCCTAACTCTTATCTACCACCTCAGGAAACCACTGAGTTAAACAATTGCCTGTGAGGGGTTTTTGAGAAATGTCCTTGAGGAAAAGGCTGTTCACACTGAGCAAGGGACAAGTCAGGTCAAATAAAGACAACCTTACATCGAGGGTCTTCCAAAAAAACCACCAGGTAGATCAAATCATGACAATTCTCTGAGAATGGGGCTTTGTGGAAGCTCCAACCTGTCTTGCCCCACTGTGGCTCCCATGTGCTGGTTTCCCCCACCATCATGGGCTACTGAAAGTCAAGGCTGTCATGGATCCAGGCGGAGGGTACTGGGATAGGGAAAGTTAAAATATCCTACAGCTCGCGATATTAGTTAGATTCAGACATTTTTAATTTAATTTAATTTTATTTTATTTTTTATTTTTTTCCAGACATTTTTAAAATTTTTGAATAACTACTCCCTGGTTTCATGTAAGCCTTTGGTTAATTTCCAATATTCTGAAGGAGTTGATGCTGATAATTTTTTCAATGTTCTTATTGCTTTTATGGAGGGGAGAATTTCAATTTTCAGAGGGCCTTAGTCTGGCATTTTCACTGATGTCATCCCTATTATTCTTATTTTTCTGGTGAGGAAATTGAGGTACAGAGTGATTAAGAATTTAAGTAACTTTTTCAAGTTCACACAGCAGGGCAGGAATTGAGACCACAAAGAACACATTCAGAATCTGAACTCTTAATCACTGGTGCATGACTATATGTACATGAATGTGTACTGTATGTTCTCTTCAAGCCTTCCAAATTTCTCACTGGCTTCTCTACTCAGAAACCCCCAAAATTTTCACTACAAGTCATTTGGATTAAGACATCTTTAGTTCCTGTTAACGAGCAAAGCAGGATTCTTTTGTGGAAAATTATGTTCACTAACATGTCATAATCCTAATTTGGTTATTAACATTTGGTTTCATTACTTCTATTTAACATTAGAGAAATTGCGCTTAGTTAGCAAAACAAATAAATATGTATTTTAATTAGAAATAATAGTAAAGCGGATTAAAATAAATAAACAATTACAAATTTTAACACATTACTCATAAATAAAGAGATTGTTATGATTTCTTCTTCTTACCAGTGTCTCCCTGTTCCTTTCTTTTGCATTAGCATCAGTTACAGAGGAAAATCTTTAAAGTATCCAGGGCTCAATTTAATTTATGACAAAAAACTGTTCTATTAACAATTCACTCAAAGAGATGGCCAGGAGTAGCTTTGTCACTTAGCCGTGTTGTGTCACAAATTATATATATGTGTAAAACAAAATATACAGATATTCTGTAATAAAATATGCAGAAATATCTATGTCTATATTATTGACCCCACAGAGCTCTGCTAGCTTGAACAACAATATTTGTCTGGGAAAATATACTTAGATTTCCTACTAATGGCAAGAAAGAATTTCCTGCAGCTTCAAGTTGCTGATGATGTCTCATGGCAAGAATTGGGGAGTGAGTTTATTAAACACACACACACACACACACACACACACACACAGAGTAATCAGGTGTAACTTTGCCACTTAGTTGCATTGTATAACACACACACACACACATATATAACTTTTAAATATAAAATATACTACTTTTCATTTAAAATCTTCTTCCTTCTTTTCTATCCCCTTTTCCACGAAGTCAACTCTGAAACTTGCATGCACCAGACCCAGGAGAGGCTACAAGGAGTTGTACTCTGTCTTAAGAAAATGTATGAAAAAGCCACGATTGAGTGTTATATGTACTATGACCATAAAATTTGTCATCAAACTGGCCAAGTTTTTAGAGTGAAAGGGAAACTACTAATAATTAAGGAGAGGCAGGAGATGAAAGCTGGGATGAGCTGAAGAAACTGAGACATATGGCCATGGTACATAGAAAAGAAGATAATACAATATGTTTTCTAGCACCTATTTCACAATGAGATTTGAACACCAAATATCACTGATATTGCATATGCTTCATTATACCAGCCGCTGTTGTCTGATGAAATGTGAGTGCAATTACATTCTAGCTTCCTTCGAGGAAGAGGTTCCAGGAATGTTTCAATGTGCTCCCTCGCAGAACAGCCTGAGATGTGTGTTTTCAAGCAATGTGGCACATTGATTTTGAGTCCCAACAAGGTACTCAGGGATGCACTTTCTGAGCTCCTGTTTGAGGAAATAACCTGTCTGCCCTGTGGTTCATGTAATGCACAGGTCTCTGCTAAAGCAGATGCTTTCTCTGGACCAGATCATTTTAAACTTTTGAAAATGAATAATAATTTGGCCTCCTGCATGTCTGGAGTCTGAAACCAAAGGTGCTCTTTAACCATCAGCTATGATCTCAGGCAGTATAACCAATTTACCAATATGAGGAATTTCAAATATTCATTAGAAAGTTGGCTGTTTGGCACTGGAGTTTATTTTATCATGAAAGAAGTAGCGATTCGTTTTCCAGGCTTGCCAACAGAGCCTTTTAAGTCCCCAAATATGCTGTAGTATTGGCCCCACAGAGCTCTCCTGGTTCCACCTGGACAACATGGTTTTTCCATAAAATGCAAGCAAGGTTTCCTCTAGCCCCATGTTGCTG
Source organism: Mirza zaza (assembly GCA_008750895.1). Classification (NCBI taxonomy): domain Eukaryota; kingdom Metazoa; phylum Chordata; class Mammalia; order Primates; family Cheirogaleidae; genus Mirza; species Mirza zaza. The sequence goes on along the minus strand of VSMD01134005.1, from coordinate 81,466 downwards.
AGATTAAGGCTCATGGATGGCGCTGGGGTTTGGGGAAGGCAGGACAAGCCATGAGTCCTAGAGTGCTGTTTTCATTTTTTTATCGATACTATAGCAAATTATCTCAAACTTAGTGACTTAAAGCCACACATATTTGCTATCTTATAGTTCTGGAGGTCAGAAATTCTAAAGGAGTCTCACCATGATAAAATCAAAGTGTTGGCAGTGTGCTACATTCCTTCTGGAAGCGTTAGGGGAGAATCAGTTTCCTTGCCTTTCCAGCTTCTAGAGGCTGCTGGCATTTCTTGGTTCATGACCTTGTTCTTCTACGTTCAATGATAGCAGGTTGAGTTCTTCTCATGCTGCTGTCTCTCTGGACCTCCCTCTTCTGCCTCCCTCTTCTACTTCTAAGGACCCTTGTGATTCCACTGGGCCCACTGGACCACCCAGGTTCATCTCCTTATTTCAACGTCAGCTGGTTGGCAACCTTACTCCATCTGCAACCTCCATTCCCCTTTGCCATGTAAGGGAACACTCTCGCAGGTTTCAGGGACTAGGAAATGGGCAGACATCTTTTGAGGGGCTGTTGTTCTGCCAAAGGTACCCCGGGCTGAAGGGTCCTATTGGAGAGTCATACTCAATTCATTAGTGAGCTTTACTGATAACATTTTGGAACTTTCTGTAGAACCATCCCTAGCCTTTTACATCTCCCTACCTGTTCTCCTCACTGACTCTGACCCAAGGCAATAGTTTTCTAATGAATTAATAATTGCACATGTCATAGAAAAATACAATCAATCTTTGAGCTTTCAGGAGTAAAATTATTGTGCACCGAAGTGACCTAGGCTGGCCTCATGGAGGGGACTGGTGTTGAGGAAGCATGATCATCATGCAGGAGAGTTTTCCAGAGTGGGGAGACATCTGGGGAGAAATGCACAGATATCAACTTGCTAGGAATGGTTAGGAATAGGGGTGGTTAGAAAAGAGAAAGTTTAGTGTCAGGCAAGTGGTATAAAGTAAGGAAATGGTTCTGGAGGCTCTCAAGTTCCAACCTAATTACTTTAAACTTGATGTGCAAACCTGCTGGTGCATGAGCAAAGCACACATACTGATTTTTCTGAAGAGTGCGAGGTTCCACTGTGTTCTGGCCAGCCTACGCGTGCCTGTGAAGTGGAGCTGTGAGGCCCTGCTATTGCTCTGCTCCACCCCTGGAAATGCACTGTGACAGCATCCACACCAAGAGCCTGCCATGTGAGCCACTCTATTTGCAGCACCTCATTCAAAGAAATTCCACTCCAGCATCTAATAATACTTGAAAAGCAATTTAAATCTTGACTTCATCTTGAGAAAATGCCCAAGAGGGATTACCTTTAATTGCACAGAGCTGCATTGTCAAAGCTCCCCTCTCTCTCCCACCCTCGAACCCGGCCTGGTGTCTGCCCCCTCCTCCTCCCACTCAAATGACCCTTTCGGGTCACACGGACTTCACTTGCTTCTGTGTGTCTTTCTCGCTCTCTTTCCTTCTTCAATTTGTTTTTCTTCAATTAGGTGAAAATGCAACTAGCTCTTTGCTCTGTGATCCAGGAAAGCAAAGCCAGGTTCTCCTTAGTGGGTGGCAAGGGGCAGGCTGCTGACACTCACACGTTGACATGTTTTTCCTGCGGCGTTTTGTTCTTTCAACCGAGAGAGAGCACGGAGGCCAGGACTGGTGGGCACCACTGGGCCACCTATAGGGCAGTCCCCAGGAGGCTGTGGCCTTCTCGAGGCTAATGGAATCAGTGTTGTGAAGCAGCTAGCGACCGCCGGAGCCAAACCGAAGCCATCACTGTTGGCTGCGGGAAGAGGCAGACCCTTGCTGGGGTTTCATTTAAACGGATACATTTTTACAAATATTGGAGTTTTAGCTCAATCAAGAAACAATTCAACTCCAACTCTGGTTGTACCTGTTAAATTATAACAATGGTGAGGCAAATGAAGAGGTGCTTACCGGATTTAAGCAAAGAATTAATAGAACAGAAATTGGTAGCGAGAAATGAGTGTGGCGTCGATCTGATCCAGTGGTGCGTTGCCCACAGCACTAAAATAGATACAGTGGTCACAGCACTTATCTTCCCTGTGGCACCTGATGGCTGAAGGTCTTAAAGACCTTTGCAAATTATCCTTCTAAAGTAATTAAATCTCTGCCTGGAAGTAGTGGGGAGGAAGAAGTCATCTGTAAAATAAAATGCGAAGACTCTTGCTTTCTCTGTCCCTCTTTGATGTTGGCTGGCAGGGAAGGGTTCTCTCTCTGCCTCCCACATGGGTTTTTGCGGAGCTGACAATTGACCAGCAACGGTGGGCTGGGCTTCCTTGGGACCATCATCAGTGTTACCTTATCTGTGGAGTCCTTCCCATCCGCCCTTCCAGAAATGATGACCTCCTCTGACCTGAAGAAACATATAATACAAGGAAGTAAATACTAAGTACCCTGTGTTATCATTTGGCCTTACCTCCCCAATCTGGTTCTTGTCTGCTGGGGAATATGGGACATGTTTTATATCTCTTTTTTTCTTCATTGCTGAAACCCAGCATGGTGTTTTACACATAACTGATGCAATGGGAAATGTTCAAAATATTTAGCAGCTGGTGCAGCTGGGGCACCATGACAAACACTGTCATGACAAACTGTCATGACAAACACTGGAAGCTAACATCAGGTACAGCAATGCTGCCATGAACCCACTGAATGTCATCTCCGTGGGATATAGGGTCATTCATTAATTCATAAGATGGACTCAGGCTACGTCCAATTTCTTCCTGGAAAACAGAGGGTGTTGTCAATATGATTAAAATGATCAGACAATTACTGCATCTTTCTTTTATAAGTAGACAAACATTTATTTAAACTAACTTCCTGAAAAGATAGGGAGGTTTGCAAATTGATTTGAATTATTGCATGTAATAACAATATAGATGACACCAATAATGACAATGCCACATATTTTCATGGTCCTTTATACATTTTTACAAAGAATTTTCCCATCCACAATCTCATTTTAATTTCTTAGCAACTCTGAGACGAATATGACGGGTTTTATTATCCCCATATTACAGATGAGGAAACTGATCCACAGAAAGATTATGCCCTGTGCATTGTGCCACGATCATATTCCCACATGCCATGAGCCTCAATATACATGCTCACGTGCCCAGACCTATGGAAGATGAGATGCCTTTGCTGAATATGCAGAGAGTCCAGAGAGCTGAATAATCACGGGATGGTTTAAGAATATGTTCAATGCAACACACTGAAAATTTAGAGGATGTGCAGAAACCATGGGCTGCCTCTCAGATGCATGAAACTTCTTAGCAGAGGTGTATTCAGAAAAGGACTTTGGAGAAACTCAAAAGGTGAGGCAACAGGACCTGGGTGTATATAATTGGTTAAAGATATATAATTGGTTAAAGATTTTTGATCTAATAAAGTGTAACATCTCCTGGGATCTAATGGTGGGCTTTCAGAAAGGTGTTTGAGTACCCTGAAATTGTATCCAGCACTTTACATACATGCAGAGATGTGAACTTATCTGGGGAGTTAATTCACAGCTCATCGCTGAATTTTCAAAGAATCTGTCATCCAAAACAGTTTAATAATCACTCCTTCAGGAAGCCTCAGTTATTTACCTGAAATGAGAAAGTGAGTAATACAATTTATGGTTTAGGATTACCACCAATAACTGGCAAACTCACAATGATGGATAAGTTTATTTTATTAACCTACACACTTCTCATGATTAAGAATGCTCTCTTTTATTCCAAATCTCCTTTGCCATGTTGCTTTTCTATTTCTATGATTTCTTGCTTCCTCAATCTACTTTTCTCATAGCCTTAACTTTATAATCTTTTGCACCTCTAGATACCTTTCCTTTTACTACTTAAGGTATCCAAAAAGCCTCAGTGACTCCACTAGAGAAGAACCATATAGTTCTACCTCAAGTCTCCTCCTGGGTAAATGTCACCACCCAGGCCCTCTGATTCTCACCTATCTCTTCCTGCCCATTTTATGCCCAAGAGTAGATTGTTAAAATTATTTCTTTATTATCTAAGTCATTAATTTATCAAATGATCACTTTGTTGGTGACAGTAAAATATTGATTGGCTTCAAGTGGGACGTAGTAGAGATCAGTGGTCCACATTTGATTATATCTTCTTAATAAGTCAGGCTATGGGGGATCATGGAAAAGACCGGAAAGTGGTCATTTGGGCTTCATTCCAGCTCTACCGCTGCACACCCTTTAGCATGACACTTAAACACTTCTCACCTCTGAAATGGCCTTATTTGTAAAGGGTCCTTTCTGATATACCATTATATGATTCTTTAATAGGCCACCTAGGCAGACAGACCATTATTTTCAAAAGATGTCCAACAAATTGGAGCTATTTTAGAGTTTCCCAAATGCTTGCCTCATCTATTGCTTAATCAGTGGTTTGTCAGAAATCACTATGATTATCAAAGCACAGGGCACCGTTTTTACAGCTTCCATTAAGAAGTGAAGCCAGACTGTGGCTGGGCAGGCTCGATAAATCATTTGTATTGGGAATATATTTGTCAGTTTTCCCACAGATTGTATAATTATTGCATCGTTTTATTTCCAACACTCATAAGTGGGGATTAGAGCTGACATTTGGTAATTGAAAGAGTGTTCTCCCCTTCACAGCGGAGTTAGCAGTAATTGTTAAGAATTGTCTTTCTCTCTGCAGGGCTTTCTTCTGCTAGCTGCCTCGAGTTCCTAGGCTTTTGCACAGCTTGCACTGGGTGGGCTCTTTGGGATATCTGAGGACACCACCAACAGCTGCTACAACCTTCTTAGGAGAAGGAGCAGGTTCAGTTTGCCCCTGAGAGTTTGTTTAGTCAATTTCTGAGATGTTAAGAGGCACAGATTGTAAGAATTTTAAATTTTAAATTAGTAGATTTCTTCCTTTTTTGGGTCTAAGGGGCAAAAGGATGATGTGTGCTCTTCCTTCCTGGCTCGGCCCCTGCCCAGCAGCACATTCAGGGCCAACAGCAGTTGAGCCCTCACTGTGTGCTAGACCCAGTGCAGACTCACATATGCGTCACTGTGCCCCAATATAGTAGCCCACATATTACAGGGTGTGACCAGATCTGCTCCAAATCAGGAGTCTGCCTTTTCTACAGGCACCACCCCATGGCTTCACACATTCACACCACTTTTAGGGGTATTTCTTTTTCCATGATTGTTAGTGCTTTTCTACTATAATGGAATTAGGGTTGATTGACAGTTTTTCCCACTGCCATTTAGTCTCACTCTCATCAGACACACACATAAACGGGCACACAAACAACTCCCCCAATACACACCCACCACACAGACACACACAGACACATATGTACATATATATCATAGAGGCTCCAATGCATGCATGCTTGTGCACGCATACACACACACACACACACACACACACACACTTATTGCAAGTAAGTGTCTTAAGAGGTGCAGTTTCTTAAGACTCTTATCTTCTCTGGCTCTGGACTCTGGCTTCTATGGGCTCTGAGCCATCCCTCCCCTGCCCCACTTCCCCCTTCTTGAGCAACACATCCTACTTCCTGAATCTTTTACCTCTTGCTAATTAAGGATGGAGGTATGTGGGGCTGAGCGCTTAAGACCAGGGCTCTGCCTGCATGTGTGAATGTGTGCATGTGTGCGAGAGTTTCTGGGCAGATACAGGACCGGAGCTAGATGTAAGATTCAGCCTGGGCCCCCGGTGGTGGTGTCATGTGGCCGCTGTTTGGCTGACATCAGTACCTAAAATGTTCCAATCAGAAACTCCAGGAATAGGGCTGGCAGCCCCACGTGGGGTGCAGGCCCATTCCTTCCAGTCCTGCCTTGCCCTGCAGAAATGCTCCATACTAACGCAGCAATAAAGACACAAAATTCATAACAGTGTGATTGTAGAGGCAAACACCTCTCCCACTGATGGCTGATGCTAGAAATTTCCTTTAAAATAAACCAAGTCTGGTCCCTTATCCCAGGTGTAAAGATAATGGGGAGAGCATGGGTATCCTGGGAGAGTGGACAGAGTGGCTTTTGCATCCATCTAAGAACAGGACGGCGTGACCTCAGAGCAAGGGGCTGGGGCTGGGGCTGGGGAGAATGGCCTCATCTCCTGGCTTTGTCACCAACCCACTGGGTGTCTTAATTAATGATGTGTCTTAATTTTCCCTTCATTAAAATGGAAGGAGTTACATTATGCAAAATCAAAAGCACTCACAGTGCTAACTCTCAGATACTTTGTTATGATGAGTTGACAGTGAAGCACTTTCACGTGTTAATGGGGGTGAGGGTGGGACACAAGGGAACCAGCACCTGAAAGGGACCCAAATGAAGTAGAGACACTGGCTCTTAAGTCGGTCCTGCTTACTTTAAATTGATGAATGAAAACGTTGGCCAGAGGCATCTTAGGTTGCCTGTGGCTGGGCACGTTCCCTCTATGGGGATATGGCTGCCAAAGTTTGACGGGGGCAGAGGATCAGCAGAGCTAAGAAAGGGACAAGGAAAATAATCAGCTTCACAATTTCATTGAGAGTCTCCTGGATGCATTAGGTTAGGTGCTATAATATGACAGACATGTATAACCCCTGCCCACAAGATGTGTGACCTTGGGAAAACTACTCAAACGTTCTGAGTTTCAGAAGATTTGTCTATAAAGTGGGGATGATGGTTCCTACCCGGGAGATTTCATGAGCTGGAGTATGCAACAGCACCAACTAGAGAGCAGGGCATACAGGAGGCACCTCACGAATGCCTCATAGAAATGCCTCTGTCGTCCAGACACTTGACCCAGGATTGCAGCAGATTCCATAGCAGAGGATGTGAATGGGTAGCATTTAGCATGGTTGGTGCTTGGAAAGCATTTGCTTTTAAATATTCCTGCTTGCAGGAGGCTTTCTAAAGGTCAGCTCCTCACAGCTTATTAAAGAAGATCATTAAATCCTCTGGCAGTTTGAGAAGCAAAAGCAGATGGATTTAAAAACAGCTCCCTCCCCCATGATTAACATATTTCTTTAAAAATCAAGGTGAGAGTACAAGAGAAAGGAGGGGAGGATGAGGAGAGTTTGGTCAATGGGACCAAAGTCACAATTAGATAGGAAGAATACATTCTGGTGTTCACACAGCAGGGTGATTATAGTTATCAGTAAAATACTGTATATTACAAAATAGCTAGAAGAGAGGCTTCTGAATGTTCACACCACAAAGAAATGATACATGCATGAGGTAATGGATGCACTAACTATTCTAATTGGATTATTATGCCACATAGCTGTGTGGCAAAACATCAAATTGTACCCCATAAATATATACAATTGCAGTGTGTCTATTAAAAATCAATCAATCAATCAAGGTGAAATTGTTGGAGTCACTTGTGTTAGTCTGCAGAGGAGAGTGCCGCGGTGCTGGGCTATGGCTAACATGTTCCTTGTTTCTGCTCAGCAATTAGCCTTGTTCCTGTCACTGTCATTCACTGAAGGATCTGTCAAGCCTGTGACTCACGAGCGGCTTCATTTCTGCTTCCTGAAGAGCAGTGGGAGGGGCAGATACCTTCTAGAGCTGGGCAATTGGATTGATTACCTTGGGCAGCCAAGGTGAGAGCTTTGGTCCCCATCCTGCTGGCAAGGACTGCCAGGTGTGTGAGCCACTCAGCAGAAGCCCAGAGAAGGCTCACAGGGTTCAGATTCCACAGGCTCACCTTGAAGTCTAGCAGCATCTCTGCACTGAGTTGGCCTCTTCACTACTAATAACTAGCCCACATATAGCATAACGAAGGCTCTGGGTTATGTGCTTTTCTCTATAATACGAGAGACATACCGTATCCTCTGTGTACTTATGTGTGTGGTTTGTGGTCTATACCGAGATGTTAATTGGTACATCTTTTCTGTTTCTGTCCTCCCCTTCATGCAGATCACTGGCTCTGCACTTCCTTGATTCAGGACAGCTAGATGGCAGGGTAGAAGGTAGAAGCACCCTGTTCTTCTGCTTTTGGTTTTTCAAGAGGGTAATTGCTCAGGAAAACCTATAGGGTTTGTTGGGGAGGTAGAAGGAAAGGTGAAATGCTTTTGGAGGTAGGGTAGGGAATCTCAGAGAAGCCAGAGAGATCAGAGGACTCCTTCCACGGACCCCACCCCACTAGACTGGGGACGGTGGGAGAGAGATCTGTTGGGGTAGCAGAGAATGGACTGATCCTCGTTTGTTCTATGCACTTATTTATTTATTACCCCTGGGTGCCCACTTCTGGGTCTACACCTTACTCTCTCCTTGCCAAGGCCAACAACATCGACTCTTCCCAAGAACTTGTTACCTAGTTCTCCTGTTTCTGGCAGATGGTGGTTTTATAAAACACAGAGGTTCTCATATTGCCAAGGAAGAACACTCATTTTCCAGAGGAACCAGGGGGTTTGTATCACATAGCACTGAGCATAGTAGGCGAGATTAGAACTGAAGACACGCTTTTAAAGTAGGGTTTTACTTTATGGTGGAACAAATAACAAGAGTGTACAATGCTTCCTATGGACTCTGGCATTTCATTTTTATTACACTTTTATTGAATATTCAATAAAAGAATATGACACCCTTTTGAATAGTGTTCTTCTAACCTACTGCTATGAAGCTAAATGAAGACAGTTAGCAGATCTCTGCCATCAGCACAAGTGACATGAAACTAATTCTAGGACTTATATTTTTCCCGTATTTAGCATGTCCTAAGTGGTGAACATTAATCACCTTGGTCCCTGATAATAATTCAGTGATTTCACTTGCATACTGCACTTCATTACATAGTTCAGGGCTTTTGTTGTAGAATGTTTGTGAACTTGAATTGGTGCTATTGTTGGCTAGTAAAAATACTATTCCTTTCATTCATTCCACAAAATGTATTGGGTGCCTGCTCAATGCCAGACATTGCATTAGGCACTGGGGATAGAGATGGCCACTGTCATTGCCTATGATTTTGCAGTCTGCCAGGTAAGACAAATTCAACTCACTCTATCCTAATGATCCTTTTTAAGTTCCATGGCAGTGTTAAGCAGAAGGAGGTAAGATCCAATCTAATCTTGGGAGGTGGAATAGGTAAAGCTTCCTAAAGGAGAGGAGTAGGAATTATTCAATGGGAAAGGACAACAGCATGTTCAAAGATAGGTACATGTCAATTGGACAGGACTATTTAACTCAAGGACATTTTCAGATTTCAAAACACTAACTGATAACTTCTGGCTGAGTAATGTGTGCTTTAGAATACCCTATCCTGATACCGGCCTCACTCAAATTTGCAAATACAACCCTTTCAATTAAACTGTGCTCCTTTTACATAGAGGGAGTAAATGTACTCTGAGGAAAAAATACAAAGTTGTGTGCACGAATGCAGTATTCAACATTTATGAATGATGACTATTTTTTTTCATCTCTCTGGAAATTTACAACAGTGGGCTCCCCGACCAGCGCCTCCAGGGGGTTCCAGGCTTAGGAGTCTGCCTCAGCCTGAGTCTCCTGCTCTCCAGGTGGGCGACCTGTCCAGCTGCTGGAGCTGGAAGTTACTCTTCCTCCTCTGCCCCTGGTCCTCCACAAGCCTGAAGTAATTTGTTGGTTTCCTAATGTACTTTTCCCTGGACTCTCAAGTTCCTGGGAGCAAAATCATGTTAATAGAATCTTTTAACTGCAACTGAGATGCCAAAAGAAGGCCATTGGTGAGCTTGGCCCAGGCAGATTCAGAGAAGCCACATTGGGGTGGGCTGAGGGATGAACAAGAGCTGAGGAAATGGAAATCACGAGTGGGGGCAAATCAGGACTTAGCTTGATGTAGGGAATGAGGGTGGATACAGTCTCATAAATGTACAGGAAAAACTATTACAGACATTTCCCATGCTACCTATTGCACTTTTTCATGCTTTTCAACCTGAAAGTCAATTAAAAAAATATACTGGTACATTTCAATATATCCACTGCTTCCTAAACAGAAAAACTTTAACACACTCTACCTATCATTGACAACCAAAAAGAAAATGCAGTTCATTTTTTCCCTTCCAAATCATTAACAGTTATACTTTGGGAAAATTGTTACTGTCAGTTCGCTGAAAAAGGCTGTCATTCTCCAAATGGGTACCGGGTTATTACTCACATTTATACTGTCTGCTCTCAGGCACAGGCCCTGGGCTGGCTGTTCCCACAGTCTGTCTGTCATCTCTCACGGGACCTTCACACTTCAGCGGCACCGATTGTCTCATGTTACAGCCCATCAGTTGCCTTAACTCCAGAAGAATGTGAAATGGCCTAACAAGCCTCCAAATGTGAATGGCTCCATGTTGGCCTAATCGCATACGATGTTCGCCTGTCTCATCTGTTCCCATTCGGTGGCTGCAACTGTCAACTGTGAGACAAAAACAGAGCCTTGGCTTGGCTACCCAGTGGAGAGGGGTTTTATGCCCCTGCCCCTGTTTCTCGGTTGAGTTTCGTTCAGGAAGCGCATTTTTTCTACTACACCCAACTCTGCCCTTCCTCCCACCCTGTAATCTTTCCATCATCTGGAAATCGATCTGGGCAATTCTCTAAATTTGATCTGGGCAATCTGGCAAGTTGGCAAAGTTATTTTAAGCACAGGTTTTTAACTGTGCTTGGAGTGACAGAGTGTTTGAAAGTCTTGAACCCCCAGGCAGGAAGAACGCATAGGCCCACGTACACATGTCCGACAAATTTTGCCACAGTTCTGGGGAGTCCTTGCACTTCCCTGATGCTCATTCTGCTTCGCAAAGTGCTCCCAGCACCAGGGTCTTTGTAACTCACTAGCCGGCAGTAGGGGTGGGTCTGGTCAAAACCGCCCCCTTTGCAAAGATGCGCTTTCTACGAAGCACCCATTGCATCAGGCGAGGTGGTGGATCCGACAACAAACAGAATGATGGACCCGCCCTCAACCCAGCGGGGACAGCGGTAAGGCACAGGGCTAGAAATTGTATCAGAGTTGCAAACATTTTATAAAAGACTGCGGAGCTGGGGAGCCAGTGCCATGACAGAGGCCAGTGGAGCAAGCCTGATAATTTCCTAGAGGAGGAGATGAGCACGCCTAGGATAACGCAGCGCTTTGTTTGGTGGTTTAGAGGCTTTGAGGCAGCTGCTTCTTTATAGAGCTTATAATAGCTGTATCTTTCATTTTCTGTATCCTTGGTGCTGGGACATTTGAGGTCTTGCAGACTGGGGAGAGACTGTCCCTCCCAGGGCTGGCCAATTCTCAGAGCTAGCAAAGGGCTTCCCTGGGAGCCCTTCATATGCAAACTAACCCATCCAGAGCCCACCCCTGAACTGCCTGCTTTCTCTGCCTCTTCCACTCCTGGAGGCACTTTCCTCCCAGCCAGGCCCAGGTACCCGACAAGTCAGTATGGCGGCTCTGAGTGCCCCGACCTTATTCCCGCCAGCCATTCCTGAGCTGTTTCCTCTGCCTCACCTTGCTTTCCCAGGGAAACATGATAAAGGCTCCAGGCCATGCTTCCCTCTCACCCCTTTGGCTTTCTGACCAAACCTGGTGCCTCCCCTAGTGCCCCTCTCCTCTCGGGAAAGGTAAGTAATAACCATCTTTTGTCCATGGCATTCGCTTCTCAGTGCCATCACTCAGTCACCTCCATAAAGTAAAATTTTTGAGACATTTTGAGTCAAAAGTGGGCTCTGAGGAGGAGAGTCACTCACTTGGATGGAAAGATGCTTGCATACTGGGCTATCTGCTTGTTAGGACTCATGGGGGTGCGAGAGAGCTTTTCCCTTTGTCATTAAATTCTTTACAAAAACATGATTTCTAGGAGGGGCATCATATTGCACTGACAACAATTTCTTTTATTCGACCTCTTGACTTGCATTGTTGTTTTTATTTTTTCCCTCTTACAAACATTTCTGTGATAAGTATACATTTAGATAAAGCATGAACATCTTAGTTTATTTACTTAAAAATTCTTAGAAGTGAAATGACTGGATGAATCCAAAGATACATTTTTGGCTGAGATAAGATGAGCTGAGAAGAGATGTGGTCCCTGAAAAATTCTGAAGGTATACATTTCTTATACTTAGAATAAGATGGAAAACCATGGTTTCCTAGCTAAGACAAACATTTCTGCACTCGTCTCTCTCTCTCTGACACTGGCCTAATTGCCAGTGGACAATTTTAAATGTCACACATATTTTAATCTTAACAGCTAAATAGATTGATGTTATACATGGCCACTTCCCACATGTTAATGAACACGGACAGCAAAATCGTTAGACAGGGGTTTTATTGTTGTCGCCACCATTCCTTAAGAGTTTCAGCACGCCTGTTGCCAAGCTTTGTTGTGATAGACTAGACCGTGCTCCTTGGTGCAGATATTGTTGAGCGAGCAGAGAAGGAACATGTCAATGGTGATCGGAACCCTACAAATGTGCAGAAATAAACTGAGATCCAAAGCGTGACTCTGACATGACAGCAGATGTGTTTTGGAAGTAGAGACACTAGAACTTCCACATCCAAGTGAAAATGACCTTTCCACGAAGGCACTTTAGAAGCTCTGGACCCATGAGAGTGAAGCTGCTATTACATTTTGGGAGAGTCTTGGTGGACTGCAACTCCTGTACCCACATTGTCTTGATACTCCTCAGGGGCAGCAAATCTTAATTTTTGATGGTGGATTTGCTTATTGAGAAATACCATTTGCCATTAGTCCCCTAATATAAAGTTGTTTGGGGATCAAAATGAACCATGACTTCTTTAAGGCGAAGTTATCACCTTTTTTTCAGTATCTTATAAACTGGCTTAAAAGACAGTTCCCAAAGAAATGATTTCCAAAACGTTTTCAGCAGCATCACTGGCATGAGCCTTTGGAGTCCCAAAAGGGCAACTTAGAGGTAACATTTCTGGACACACGCGTGCATGTACATATACTGTCCACTGATATTGACAAAGGCGTCAAGAGTGTGGACTGACTGCATGTCCACCAAGGGCCTCTCTAACTTTAAGATTCTTTGCTTCTATTATCAATTTTACTAGTCAGATGAAGTGTGGAAGGTGTCAAAGCCAGCTTTATACCATCCACTATCCATGCTTGCCTCTGTAATTAGTGCAAGAGAACATCTCCCTTGTGGTAAGTAGTTCAAATAGAGAAATGCAGTAGAAATACTTTCTGGACATTAGGAGAAGCTGGGTATGCTTAGCAACAGCTGTGAATGTTATTTCCAGTTTTAGATCATTGTTTAAACAAAATGGATAAAATTAAACTTTCTAAAGTATCATCACAGGAACCCAAACATTCTTGGGAGGAAGAATTTGTGAGGAAATGAGATGCAATCCAAGTGTGCAAAACCTGGGTTTGGGTTGGCCAAGGCTCTTTAGGGGCCACATTGTGTCTTCCTAACTAGTTATACAAGCAGTGATTCATTGTACTGTTGCCCGAAAGAGTTGGTTACGTTCTTAAGCCACTTCTGGAGGAATCAGTCCCAGTTTTGACTACCTCATGGGGTTGTTATAAGTGTCAAAAGTGGTAATGCGGATAAAAGGCCTTTAAAAAAATGTTTCCTTCTTATATTTTCATTACTAGACTATGAGTTATCTCATAGAATTAAGGGTATCATATAGTCTTGGAAATGGACTACTAGACTGTTAAAAGTCCATTTGAGATCTAGAAAAGACTCTAACAACTTATGGAAATCACATCAAGGTGGTTTAAGAGGTGGAAGTTAGTAGCATGGCAGCAGGTGTTATGGAGAAAACTCTGCCCAGAGACATGAAATCCATTCCTCAAGTCTCTACCTTCTGGTGACCTCTCATCCCCAGCCTGCCTCTCCTTAGCACCTGAATTGCAGGTTGAGGCTTGGGGATGGGGTCAGGGAGACTCTCTTGTTTTGCTTTTGGGGTCCCTGGGCCAGTTTTGTGACTTCTCTGTGTGTTCCCCCACATGGCATGCTTCTAGGACAGCTTGAACTGCGGGAATTTTATGGTGCAGGGAAGAGCGTAATGAAAGTGGGAACTACTCATTCATAACACAAATGTACACTGAGTCCTTATTATAAAGCATAGCACTAAAAGCTGGTACTGCAGATGGGAGTATGAAGCAGGCAAGAAAATCAATGTAGAGAAAAGCACAGCTATTTAGAATGGAGGGCACAGGTTGGGCAAAGGAAGTGGATCCGAGAAATTCTCTCAAATCTATCCAATTCCCCACTACTGCCACCTGCTAGTCTAAGCCACTGTCATCTTCTGTCTGGTCTGTGAGCTTCTTAACTGATCTACTGGGAGATATTCTGGCCCCCTTCCAATCTGTTGTCTTCCCTGCACCTGGCTTTAAAAATCCCAAGGCTCATCATGACTCCTCCCTGACTCAAACCCTTCGTGGCTTCCCATTGCTCATGAGATGCAGACAAAATTCTTAAACTGACCAGCAAGGCTTGGCCAGTCTGGCTCCTGCTTCCTCTCCACCTTATCTTGCACCATGTTCTCCCTCCCAGGTAGTGTTTCAGCCACACACTGGATCCCCTTTTGTCCCTTGTGGTCACCATGCTCCTTCTGGAGATAGGGACTCTGCACCCATGGCACTTTTCACATTTTGATTTCCGTACTTTCAGAGTTAATGACCCCTTCCTCCGAGAGTCCCTCCTTGACTTTCTTGTCTAGGTTGAATCCCCAACTGCGGGTCTGCCTATGCCACCTGTGCAGCAGTTGGACGCATTGGACCGTGGCATTTGGCTGTGATTCTCTCCTCCACTAAAATGGGAATTCCCTGATGGGAGCGGCTTTATCTAGTTCAGATTACTGTGGTGTTCCCAGACCTGGCATATAGTAGGCTCTTGAAAATATATGTTGGATAAATAAATAAAGCAAATAATGAGAAATAATGAAATGACCAGCCTAAGATTAGACCAGAGAAATCTCAAAGACACTGTACTGACAGGATATTGGGAGAGTTTATGAAGTAACTCATCTGTTTCTGCTTTTCTGTTCCAGGTGAGCAGAAATTCTATTTTACAACTTCGAATCTCTACACTATGTTGTATCAGAGGTCACTGCTAACATGGGACTTTCTAAGTTTCTTTTACTAAAGCAGCTTGAAATTCTGTGTGGAAAAGAGTCTTTTTCTATAAAATAAAGTCTCATTTAGCTGTTATTCAATTTGGCCAGCAAACCAAGAATATGCACAAAGTCCACTAGACCTACTCAGGGAATGGCTGGTGGTCTCTTTTTTTTCTCTCAAGCTGTTTATTTTTTATTATTTGGCCCTACAGATGTGACTGTTGAAGCCAATACGATAATACACAGCGAGAGCTGTGCGAGCACATTTAGCTGTTTTCTCACCAAATGTTGTTATGTTCATTAAGAGAGAGCCATCATCAAAACAAAACAAGAGTCATTCAAGAAGCACATTTGAAATGCAATCTGGTATCACATTTCTGATAACAAGAATGCATTGCATTTCTGGTGAGTCCTGTAAACAGATTTTGACTTCCTTTGTGATTTTTGAATGGCATCCTTAACTTATTATGTACATGTGATTTATTTAAAGAGATCACTACCAATATATTGAAGATTCCAAGTTTGCAAATATTTAATCATTTCCATATCATCAATCACCAAGGCAGAATGTTGTGAGAGAGCACATACTGCCTTCTAATCAACCTTCCCGAGGTTTGGAAAAGATGTGAGGCAGTAGTGTTAGGTCTGCCTCGATGTTCCTTGATCCTCGGTTCCCTGTGTCAGGAGTGAGTACTGGTGCTGAGTCGAGCCGATGATGGAGTGATCACAAATACAAAGTGATCAATCCCGCACATGGGGCATTTATTGCAAAGCGAAAGTGCATCTCAGAGGGTGAAGATCCCAAAGGCTTAGCACACACTGCTTTAATATGCTCACTACTTTGTCTCGCCTCTCTCCTGGGTGGGATGGGTTGCCACTTCCCTCCTTTGGGTGACTGACAGGTTGGCTATATAATAGGTTGGGGTTAGATAACAGTTTCCTTTTTACACACGTGTCTTCCCTGAGTCCTTCACACAAAACCGACTGGGGCCAAAACTGTAATGCTAATTAGAGGGTAATGTGCTCCCTGCCCCCGCCCCCCCCCCAGTCAGTTAAAGTCACTAGGAGCACTGTGCATGTTCTGTCCCGGGATAAGTCTCTAGCCGCAAATATCTGATATTGTGGTTCCTTTTCTGCATTCTGATTGGTTCCCACTCTCCACCTTCAGGTACTTCCTCTACCTGCCTTGCCACTTGTTAGGTTTGCTCTCCACCCAGACCTAACAGTAGATTTCAGATTTCACATGGCATTTGTTCCTTAATCATTAGCTGTGCACCATTATGGTCCCTAAGCCTTAGCTGTGTACCACTAAGTGGCCGGCATCATGCAAGTCAAAGAGCAACGTCAGCAAGAATAACAAAGAGATCACGACTTGAAGTATTAATAACTTCTTAAGGATTATTTCGCAGACCTGAACTGCATACTAGTGCCATGCTTTATTCTCAACTTTGTTGCAGGTTACATTACACAAAGTTGTCCCCCCAAACTGATGACCTAATCCATGTGAAATCACCCAGCACCGTCCATCACTGGTATCTTATAGTAATAAAGTAGATCATAAGTGTTGAGACTACAACTTTGTGCCAGTTTTCACAAGGTTTATTTTAGGGAGTTTTCTATCTAGGAAATCATACTAAAGTCCTTTTCTCTTATAAATCAATTTCTCTAAAAATGGAAGCTTGCAGATTCATATCTTTTTCAGGACTTAACTTTGCTTCCAAAGAATTATGATTTGCTCTGATGAAGGAAATCTTAAACATACAAAACTAATTGCAGACTGGATTTTGCAGTATTCACTGAGGTCCAAGTTTTAAATCATTTTCATAAATTATAGTGGAATGAAGGAAGGGAAATGATGTTATGGCAGAGATGGTTATTTTTGTGACTTCTTATAAGAAAAGTGTTTTATTCTTCACAATTACTCATCCCTTGGAAGCAGGACTGATCCTTTATATGGGAAAGGCAACCAATCATGGTAGATGATTGGAAGGGCACAGAAAGTTCTTTTTTCCACCACAATCAAGAAATAACCTTCTGATTGGTCTGCCACGATGTCTGCAATTCCAATTATGATGGCTTAGTCTAAAGAAAAATATCTGCTATAAAAATGCAAACACACTCTCCAGCAAAGGTGATATTTTATATATGTACCAGATACTAAATTTTAAAAAAACATGCAAAACTTAAAATTAGCTGGTCCATTAACTTGTCCTTGAAGAAGTGGGTGCCAGGGAAGGTTCCAGTCCCTACAATATATTCAATTGCAGCTGGATTACCATGCTAGTGATATTACAAAGATGACTCTTGCATTGATCAGGGCAATGCATCTGGAATTCCAGGGGTGCTGGTCTGGGCACTCCCCGAGGACCAGCCTGTATCTCCTTCCTGGAGTTCCCAACATGTGGGATTCTTGTCCTTTTTACTGAGGTAAAAATGCAACTAATAGATTCAATTGGCTTGTGGTAATTTTTTTCTTTTTAAACAAATTCATTGCTTTCATTCAAATTGGTCTATATAAGCACATGTAGCCTCTGCCTGTTCTTTGTATCAGATAAATTATAAAAAATAACCCAAGTCACAAAAGGAAGTGTGATTAGAAAACCTTGGCGATGCTGTTATATTGTTTGTTACATGATTTAAGGTTGTGTGGCATAAACAGTGTGCTGGATGTGCTGTTAGTTAACACCTGAGGAGATCTCATCAAGAATCTGCTCTCCAGAGCTGGATTCTGCATGGGCTTTACATACTGTTATTTCTACCTGCACCGGAGAGGTTCATTTGCCTGGGGAATGCTAGAGCTAATTTTTCACTGGGGACGTGATCAGTCTTCTAGGAACATGATTGGATAGTAAATATAAGAATCAGGCAAACCCTATAACACATCATTTGTTGGAGAACCCTGAACTTACATGGAGCAAAAATAAGCCTGATTTAACCTTTGCTGACAGAGGGCATCTGAAAGGGAAACCGCCCTGCTTTCTAGCAGATGGCAGAGGTTTGTATATAACAGGCTCACAAGCTAGGAGAAAAAGAAACAGGAAAACAAGAATGTAGGCCAGGCGTGGTGGCTCACACCTGTAATCCTAGTACTCTGGGAGGCCGAGGCAGGTGGATCGTTCGAGACCAGCCGAGCCAGAGCAAGACCCTGTCTCTACTAAAAAAAAAAAAAAAATAGAAAGAAATTAGCTGGACAATTAAAAATAATAATATATATATATAAATTAGCCAGGTATTGTGGTGCATGACTGTAGTCCCAGCTACTTGGGAGGCTGAGGCAGGAGGATCGCTTTAGCACAGGAGTTTGAGGTTGCTGTGAGCTAGGCTGATGCCACGGTACTTTAGCCCTGGCAACAGAGTGAGAACTTGTCTCAAAAAAAAAAAAAGAATGTGATGTAAGGGACAAGGCAAATGTTCATTTCTTAGTCCTCAGAAGTGAGTGGTGAAAGATAAGAAAATTTGAAAAATTACACTCTGTGGATTCAAGTTTTGTGAGGAAAAATGGGCATTTAAGGAAGTCCAGGAAAACACATTTTTGTGATTTTTGGTTTTAGCAAGAAACACTTAGGCTAGAATCTTGCAAGTCTTGGTGGTGGTGGTGGTGGTGGTGGCAGGAACGGTAAATATGTGTTTAACCCTTTGTGCACCTGCACAGGTTGGAAGCAGTGTTGGAAGTCTGGATTCGGCTTGGTCTTGTGACCTCTTCTGTCTCTAGATCTGTCACCTCATCTGACAAGACACTAGCAGACCCTACTCTCAGAGCACTGTTGAGTCGGCCTGGCACTTCCACTTTTCATTCTAGGGGCTTGTTGGCTTGTCTTAGAAGAGAAGCTGGCACATCCCAGACTTATAGAAACAGGTAATGAGACCGATCTTTGCTTGCTGTATTTGTATGAGTGGCAGAATGCCATCTGAAACTTAAAAAAAAATTATTATAGCACAGGATCTAGCAGCATCTGACAGCAATATATCTGCAGGAACAGATATATTCCTAGTCATTGGAGGCTCCCTGTGTTTAACAAACAACCTGTACATGGGCTTAGGTCAGTTCACAGCCAATTTGGACAGGGAAAGGAAGCTCAAAGATATAGGGTTTAATGGGGCTGACACTACACTTGGACTTTTGGAGTCTTCATAATAACCCTACAAGATAAGAATTACAACCCCATTTTGTAGGTGAGGAGATGCAGACAAAGAGGTTAAGTGATTTTCCCAGGGTCAGTAGCAGAGTTAAAACCTGAAATGAGTTCTGTTTAACATTCTTTTATTCCAAAGGCTAAACACTTTCTACCAGCAATACTTCGCCTCTCATTTTATGAACGAAGAGATATTTGTAATTATTTCTTATAGACCAGTTGCAGAGGGGCATTTTAATTTAGTGTTCATCCTTACTTTTCAAATATTTGCTCACAATAGAAATGATGCTATGAAAATATAATTAATCATTATAACTAATAATTATACAATTATAAGATACAATTAATTGTTATAATTAAATTCATGTTTGTTAGCTTTTGGAGATTTCCAGATGTGGTTAAAAAGAAAATGTGTTATTTTGCTACTTATGGCTTGAGATTTAAGCTCTTTGGGCAGTGCGAATTGTTTGGGGTTTACAAGCCCTTGCTTCTTTCTTACTCATTTCCACTGGGTTTGAAATTGACATTATCCAGAGCAGCAATAGCCTTGAAGTATGTTTTGTATTCCATCAAGAAACACAACGTGTCCTTTCAAAACTTAATTGAGCAGCACAAAGCTAATTAGCTGTCCGAAGACACGCCATTTAATTCACAATCCAGCATTAATTTGTTCAACACAATGAGCTTATCTTCCATATAAATGCCTTTGCCCTGTGGCTTCTCAAGCAGCTGCAATATACAAGAATGACTGATAACTCTTTCATTTAAATGTGGTGGTTGCTTTTTAGTCCCTCTTTCTTCATTTGGCCAAAGGAAGGATGAATAGCATGTCAATTGTAATGAAAGTTTTTTGAGTGTGTAGCAAATTTAAAGAAAATAGATGGCTATAAGATCATAGTATATAGTCATCAGAGAATTACCAAGCTGTTAGGGAATGCAGAGATCTTCTAATCCCGGTCTTGCATGTCGTGGACTAGGAAATTGATGCTTAAAGAAATTTGAAGTGTTGTCCAAGGTCACTTAATAGGATGTGACATAGACATATTAATATTATACACCTTTTTTTTTAAGTATAGGGAATTGCTTTACTCTAAAATAAAGGCCTCCATGGTTGCTATCTTTTGGTAACTAAATAGATGAGCATATTGAAAAAACAATAAGAGTGGTCCAAAAATGTTCATAGCCAGCATGGTGATGTCTATCATATGCTGTAGGTTTAAACCTATCCATTGTTCAAGCCTCAGTTCAAGCACTCCCTAATCTCTGAATCCTCATCTCATTTCCACAATGTTTTAACCATTCTCTTTAAAGCTTAATCCTTAATTCCTTTAATAACTCATTATGCGTGTGTGTGTGCATGTGTGTGTGCGTGCATGTGTGTGCACCAAAATTTAGGAGAGATTTTAACCTCATAACACACATCATTGTAACAAGCCTGGTTCAGTTTATAGGAATAGCTTTTGGCAAAGTTTTTATGTATAGCCAGGCCCCTTAAGAAGCTTAGCATTTCATATCTAACCACAAGCAGATGCAAAGCTCAGAGTCAAAGAACAGGCGCCTCGTGATTATGAACCAGCAGTGCCATGCTTGGCAGAGAAGGAGACATAAGCCTGTGTATGGCACTGCCTATACAACCTTCCTACCCAGGGGACATTTACTTCTTATTGAAGTCAACAGTTACCTGCTGGTGGCCATATTCAGTGGAAATTTTCAAGTCCTTATTTTACTTCTCACAAGCTGTGACTTTGTAAATAACACTCCTACAGCTACACCATGGGGTCTATATTCCTCAAAGAGATCAACTCATGGTTGAGCACATAGTAAACTCTCTGACTTTACCTGGGGAATTGAGCAAACTTTGAGGAAAAGGGCACTTTCTTCCATGGCCCATGAGGCCGATTGAACATAACAACATTATATCAATGTGGTCTTTTCAAAGCTCAGTACAGGCGGGACAAATAGATGTTTGCTTCCATCATGTCAGACAACTGAACTGAAGACATACCAGATGAAAGTGAGAGCTTGGTTTTGTCTTTTGAAGGAACTGCTTGAAAATGTATTGATGGTGATATTGGCATTTTAATACCCCATATCCATCAGATAGGTGGCATTATGTTGCAGAAGCATCCTGAATCCGAGAGATTTTTAACTATAAAGTTTGATTTCTCCTTCGTGCTCCATGTCCACTGCAGGTCAGTTGGGTGCTTTGCTCCACATCTCGTTCTAGAACCCTCCATCTAGGACAGCCACTCTATTGAATATCGCTGCTCTCTCTGAGAAAAAAAGAGCCTTGGAAGGCATTTCACTGGCATTTACATGCTCTAGCCTGCAAGTGGCACCTGCCCCTTGTGTGTACAACTCACTGTCCAAGACTGGCCATGTGGTATCACCCAGCACAAGGAGGCCAAGGCGTGCCAGCCTGCCTGCGTCCAGGAGGCAGAGCTGGGTGTGCTTGATTAGCAGTAGTACTGTCTACCACACTGGGTGCCAGGCTGATCTCCCACAGACCGGCAAGGCCCTCCATACCCTAGTCTTCCTGCCTCTGAATGAGAGATAATACTCGAATGTTTGTAGCAGCACAATTCACAATTGCAAAGATGTGGAAACAACCCAAGTGCCCTTATCAATACATGAATGGATTAATAAAATGTGGTATATGTATACCATGGAGTTCTACTCAGCTATAAGAAACAACGGTGATATAGCACCTCTTGTAATTTCCTGGGTAGAGCTGGAGCCCATTCTACTAAGTGAAGCATCCCAAGAATGGAAAAATAAGCACCACATGTACTCACCAGCAAACTGGTATTAATTGATCAACACCTAAGTGGACATATAGGAAAAGCATTTATCGGGCATCTGGCAGGCGTAGGGGGGAGGAGGGGATGGGTGTATACATACATAATGGATGCGATGTGCAACATCGGGATGGACACGCTTGAAGCTCTGACTCTGGGGGGAAGTGGGGGGGAAGGCAACACATGTAACCTAAACATTTGTACCCCCGTAATATGCTGAAATAAAAAAAACAGTATCCCAACTATCACAGCTTTGCAGGCTTAGCTTTGGCACTCCTGGAACCCTGGCATTGGAGGATGGAAGGCAAGCTGGGAATGTCAGAATCAGTTAAGACCAAAACTAGGGGACTAGATCTCTTGGTGGGACTAGTATTGAAGAAGAGGAGCTAGCATAAGAATACAGGCAGGGCAAATGGCCTGATTTTGTCCAAGTCTATTACAACAGTATATTTGTGTTGAGGTCAAACAATATCAGAGCAGAGCAGACAAAATATTGGTACCCAAAGTTGATGTTTTTATATTCTCTTACAAAGTCATAGTTATTATACTCAGTTATTTTTCTTCACATTAAAAAAATGCAAGTTGAGGGTTTTTTTTTCTTTTGAAAGGAGGTTTCAAATAGTTACTGCAATTTATAGAGACTATATTAATATTTCTAGAGTAAAGGGGATAGATTTTGGGTTTACATGTTTTTGAACCACCCAAATTTGTACGCTGATGAGAAATGCTAAACTAGATTTTTTCTTTATAAGGCATACATTTCATTTAAGTCACACATATCCCAGGATACCTCTTGTGGATGAAAACTAAAGTGCATCCCTTGACCTACCCAGATGTACCACAGACAAATTGATTGTTAGAGTCCTGGTGATTTAATTACATAGTTCTGCAATGTCCAAACCTATTTTTCTTTGTGTTCAGTTAATCTTGTAATGTTCATTGTAAATGACATTTGGCAATTGTCAAGTTTATTTGATCTGGTAGATCATCCCTTTCATCTTGTTAAACCAAGTCCTTTTCACCCCTTAATCTAACTCACATTCCTTCTGAAAATTGTCTTAAAATCTGATTCTCTAGATTTTCATTTTATTATCATACATACCCATAAACATAGGTTTTACTGTATTGATTTGAGCACATTGGCTGTTGTTTTGCCATCCTTCTATCGTAATTATAAGTGCTTTGAACTTTTTCTCCAGTGGCTGCTGAACTCTGTGAGCTTGATTTCAGTTGCTCCCTTACTCTTTTGGGAGCTAAAACACTCCTCAATACACAACAGAAGCTGAAGTCGTGTTAAGTGTATTTCTAGTTGCAAGCATCAGATACTCTGGCTAACTTTATCAGGAAAGTAATTTACTTCAAGGATATTGGATAGTTCATAGAAATGCTAGAAAGGCTGGAGAAAAAGGGTTGAAAATGCAGGAATCCAGGTAGTTTTAGGTTTCTATGTAGCAGAAAAAAGTCAGTTGTCTTTGCAGGGCCCCACTGATGTAATGAATGCAGTTTAAACATTATTTTTTACATCTATCAAGATTCAAAGTCCCGGGAGAGCTCGTCTAATTATCTAAGCTCAGGTCAACTGCTCATGCTTTGTTTGGGGGAAGGCAGGCACCTTGATTTGTAGCACACAGTGGTGGGTACTGTTGGGGTACCCAGAAAGTTGGGGTACTGTTGATTTTGGAAAAATGGAAGAGAACAAAAAACAACAAATGCCTATTATAGGGAGTGAGTGGTTTAAGGATAAATGATCTAATTTGTCTGCCCACACAATCAAAGTGAGAGGTCTGCCCTCCTTCCTTCACCTGAGTAGACTGAGCTGGGGGAAATTGGTGGGCTCTGGACAAAACCTGGTATTTAGCCAGATTTGATTTTCCAGTTGGGGAGGATTTCTATTGCTCTGTGATTTGACATCGCTGACAGACTCCTGATAAATTTATCTTAGTGATGGTAATATCCAGAAAGCTAAAAAATTCCTCAGTTATAAATGAACACTTTTCATTAATATTTAGAGATTAAACTCATTTTTTTATGAGCAGATGGAAAGGAATGATAACTTGGCCTTTACCGTGCAAAATTAATAGCAATTAATCAACATTTAGGCAAATTTGAAGCAGGTTCTAAGTGCTAGAATTTGTTGATTAACATTGTTTTCTTTTGTTAATTGACTTTTTAGACAACAGCAATCCATTTAAATGAGTGTTTTCTGAGGATGTGGCTGCATCAGGGTCTCCATTGTTTCCTGGAAACCACAGCTGTGTTGGCCTCGAGATTAATGAGAGGAGAGAAGCATTTCCAGCAAAGGCCTGAGCGGTAGCTGGGGAGGTCCTTCCTCTGACAGAGAACTTCAAGGGTGGCTGTTTGCCCTGAGCTGTGGATCAGTGTTCCAGGCTGCAGCTTTTCACACACAAGGACAGTTTGGCAGCATTATTATATTCCATGTGATTTTCTGCCTGTGCCAATCTGTTTTTTTATACAGTCTTATCTGTTAACTTCTTACATTTTATTTGATTAATAAAAGTTGATTTCAGGGTGAGAGAAAAAAATGGCAGACTAGAAACAGCCTGCCAGCATGCCGCTCCCAGGAAAAGAAGTGAAAATTTCAGCTGCCCACAGATGGATCGCTCTTCTCTGAATCGACATTGCAAAATCACAGAGAAGCAATACAGGACAATCAGTATGGGAAAAAATGTGTTGGAGCGATATATTTAACAAGATCAAAGTATGCACCAGGAAGAATGGGAGGTTAGAGTGCCGGGTCACCATGTTTACCCTGCTGTGCCGTGCGAGTTGTGAGATAGCTACCTTTACCGCCACAGACCTCTACCTGGTTGGACCAGGGACATTCCTGGAATCTGTGTGGAGTCATTGCTCCAGACAACAGGGTCAATGGGAATCAGGCAGCAGCTAAAGCCATCCTGAGCTCTTGAGGCATGCAGCATTAGAAGGGCACTAGGCTGGGGAAGGAGTGGACTAACTGGAGGCTCCTCAGTCACATACCCTGTGACTGGAACACAAGCGCCCCTCCCCTACAGCACAATGGCCTCTGAGCATGGGAATTGACTGGGGTGCAGCAGGGTCTGACCTGGGAGGCTTTGGGTAACTGCTTCAGCGAGTCCTAGGGTGGCAGGGAGAACTCTGTGTTCCCTGGGCCACTAGAACTGATCTCTGCCCATATGACTTGGCATCCGCACAGTCCCTGAGCGTGTGGAGCAGTCTGTCACTTGCTTGGATCCTGACTCTGTCCTCTAGGCCCCAGTTGCCTCTGGCCTGCTTGGACCTCCACCACCTGCACTGCCCTGCTTCTGACTCAGTAACCCTACTCAGGAGCCCTACTCTAGGCTCCTCCCCAATCCCAGCTCTGAGGCCCTTATGCTGGAGCCTGAGGCCCCACCTCTGTGCCTCCAGAGCTCCTGCCAGGCCCAGGACACCATCTCCAAGACTCTAGCACAGCACCTGGACCCCAAGACCCCACCCTGGAGCCTCCACCACCACTGCAGGGCCAGAAGAACTGCTCCAAAGTCCAACAACCTATCAGAGACCCCCAGCCCTAAGCCACCAGTACACTGGGACCAGGTTTGAGCAAATACTCACAGCCTGGAAGCCCACACCCACTGCTTAGATAGCCTTACCTAGCTGCTACTGTCAACTCTGTGGAGAGATACCAAGTAGAACAATCCCCACAATACCATCCTCAGTGTAGAGGGTCTTGTCCAGCCCCCAACTTGAACATCCTATAACTTTTGGTGAACAATCCAACATGGAGCACAAATAACATTTAGCACAGGCTTGAACAGAGGCAATCACAGGTGAATAGAACAAATCAGAACAGCTGCATTACAGGTTTCTAGTGCACATGCCCCTCCTCTGCTGCACCAACATTCCAGAATGGGGGGTTGGGGAAGCACCATCTAGTGACCTCCTCATCTTCCAATCAAGTAGGAGGGTTCCCACAAAGAACAGGTAGCCTGCCAACCTATTAGCCCTGAGTCAAGAAAAGAGGCTTCAGAGGGGGAAGAAACCAGCAAAAGAACCCTGGCAACATGAAAAATCATAACACATCAATATCCCCAAGGGATCACAAGGGAGCTACAGTAGTGAATTTCAACTATAAGGAAATTGTTGAAATGACAGAAATGGAATTCAGCATATGGATGGCAAATAAGATGAATGGGATTGAAGAGAAGGTGAAAACCAATAAAAAGAAGCCAAAAAAATTTCAGGAAATTAATTAAAAAGTCACTAAAGCAGTAGATAACATAAAGAAGAATATAATAGAACTTAAAGAAATGAAAGAGTCATTTAGAGAATTTCAAAGCACAGCAAAAGGTTTCAGGAACAGATTAAACCAAAGAAAAGAAAGAATCTCAGAGCTTGAAGAGAGTTAACCCAGTCATTTAAAGAGACAGAGAAGAGAACAAAAAAGGCAGCACAATCACTTAGATATGGGACAACGCAAAGTGAACTAACATATGAATTATAGGTATCCCTGAGGGAGAATAAGAAAGTGCCAAAAGCATGGAAATTCTATTTGAGCGAATTCTTGAGGAACACTTCCCTGATACTGCCAGAGATCCAGATATCCAGATGCAAGATGATCAGTGAACACCAAAAAGATTCATAGCAAATAGGACCTCACCAAACACATAAATCAACCTAGCCAAAGTCAAAATGAAAGAGAAAATTCTACAAGCAGCTAGACATAAGCAACAACTGACCTATAAGGGAAAATCCATCAGGCTAACAGTAGACTTCTCAGCAGAAACCTTATAAGCCAGAAGGGAGTGGGGCTCCATCTTCAATCTTCTCAAATAAAACAACTGCTAATCTAGAATTTTGTATCCTGCAAAACCAAGTTTCACAATTGATGGAGAAATTAAGTCTTTTGCAGATAAGCAAACACTGAGGGAATTTATTGTGACCAGACCTGCCCTGCAAGGAATACTAAGAATTTCATTATACGTGAATCAGCACAATAGATACCCACCAGTGTAAAATCACTCAAAATATTAATAGCTAAAGCTCACAACTCCTAAAAAGCAAAACAACGAAGTATTACCTAATATAATGAATGGAACAGTATCGCACATACTGATTAACATTAATCGTTTGAATGTGCCACTCAAAAGACAAGCTGGCTGAATGAATGGAAAAACACAACCTAAGTATCTGCTGCCTCCAGAGACACATATAAACCACAAGGATGAAAACAGGCTGAAAGTGTAAGGATGGAAAAAAAACATTCCATGCAAATGGAAATCAAAAGAGAGCAGTTGTAGCCATTCTTATATCACACAAAATTGACTTTAAATTAATAATGGTAAAGAAAGACAAAGATGGTCATTGTAGAATGGTAAAGAGAGCAATTCAACAAGAAGACATAACAATCCTAAATATATATGCACCTAACACAAGAGCTCCCAGATACATAAAACAAATTCTACTAGAGCTAAGCAAGGAAATAAATAATAGTACTTAATTGCAAGGGACTTTAAGACCCCACTATCAGAGCTGGACAGATCATCAAAGCAGAAAATAAATAAATAAATAAGAAACTTATTGGATCCTAGGACAAATGGACCTAACAAATATTTAAAGAGCATTCTACCCCCAAACTACTGAATATAAATTCTTCTTATCAGTGCGTGTGACGTTCTCCAAGATTGATCATATCCTATGCCACAAAACATGACTCAACAAATTTAAAAAAATTAAAATCATACCATATATCTTCTCAGACCATAGTGGATTAAAACTAGAAATCAATTCCAAGAGTAACAGTCAACTGTATACAAATTCATGGAAATTAAACAACCTGCTACTGAAGGATTATTAGGTCAATAATAAAATTAGGATGGAAATCAAAAGTTTCCTTGAACTGAATGACAAAGGGTACACAAGCTATCAAAATGCATGGCATTCAGCAAAGGCAGTCCTAAGGGGAATAGTCATTGTATTAAATGCCTACACCAAAAGACATAAAAATTACAAATTAACCTAATATCATATCTCAAGGAACTAGAAAAGGAAGAGCAAACCAAACTCAAAGCCAGCAGAAGAAAACAAATAACAAAGGTAAGAGCAGAACTAAATGAAATAGAAAACAAAAGTTCAGTTAAATAAAAATTTGTTTTTTAGAAAAGATAAATAATATTGATAGACCTGTTGCTAGATTAACCAGTAATAGAAGAGAAAGGACCTAAATAAGCTCAATCAGGAATGAAAAAGGATATATTACAACTGATAGCACACAAATATGAAACACCATTCCCAGATGAAACACCATCTGGGAATACTATGAAAATCTAGAAACTAGAAAATGCAGAGGAAATGGACTAATTCTTGGAAACACACAAGCTTCTAAGACTCAATCAGGAAGAAATAGAACTCCTGAACAGACCAATAATGAGCAGTGAGATTGAAGCAGTAATGAAGTCTTTCAACAAAACCAGACCAGATGGATTCACAGCCAAATTCTGCTAAGCCTACAAAGAAGAACTGGTACCCATACTGCAGAAATTATTCCATAACACTGAGAAGGAAGGAATGCTCCCCAACTCATTCCATGAAGCCAGTATCATATTGATACCAAAACCAGATAATGACACACCAAAAAAGAAATCTACAGACCAATAACTCTTATGAGTATAAATGTAAAAATCCTCAATAAAATACTAGCAAACAGAATTCAACAAAACATCCAAAAAATAATCCACCATGACCAAGTGGGCTTCATCCCAAGGATGCAAGGATGGTTCAACATAGGTGAATCTATAAATGTGATCCACCACCTAAACAAAAGCAAAAACAAAGATCATATGATCATATCAATAGATGCAGAAAAAGCATATGACAACATTCAGCACCCTTTCATAATACAAACCCTCGACAAACTGGGCATTAAAGAAACATATCTCAAAATTATAAAAGCCACCTATGACTAGCCTGCAGCCAACATCATATTGAATGGGGGAAAGTTGAAAGCATTCTCCTTAAGAACTGGAACAAAACAAGGGATCCCACTGCTACCACTTCTCTTTGATATAATACTGGAAGTCCTAGCCAGAGCAATCAGGCAAGAGAAAAAAATTCAAGGGTATCTAAATTGGGAAAGAAGAGGTTAAACTATCACTTTTTGCAGATGATATGTTCTTATAACTAGAAAATGCCAATGATTCTACCAAGAGACTCCTCAAATTGATAAATAAATTCAGCAAAGTCTCAGGTTACAAAATCAATGTACACAAATCAGTAGCATTCGTATATACCAATAACAGTCAAGCTGAGAGTCAAATAAGGGCAACATCTGTGTCTGTTTCACTCTGACAAAACAGGCGAACCTCTGTAATTCAACAAATAATTGCACTTGCTTAACTGATTTTTGTCTGTTGGGTTATAATTGAATCATATCAGAGGTGTCCAATTGTCACAAGCAGAATCTGTTTTCTTCTGCATCAAAGGTGCTGCCCTGGCCAGACCCGCTCCCTCATTTTCTGTTTCTTGTTTGAGAGGCATTGCTCCCTCAGCTCACACACAGAGCAGGCACACTGGGTAAGGTTATCCCACATGCTCTAGAGCTCTGAGCTTTGATGTTTAGTCCTCAGGTTTCACCAGATCCCATACTGGGCCAGGAGAGAGGGAGATCTAGTAGTTCAGAGCTATCTTAGCTTTAGCAGATGATTTCTACCAGAGTTGAGCAGACGTGTTCTTTTATATGCTTGCTGGGGCAGGGAAGGAAAGTGATTTTCTCCCATGTCAGGTGCAATGACAAAGATGACAAGCTCTCTCTGTTCTTTGTTTGACTAACCCTAGCAACAGCTCCAAGCTTGACATGCTCAGGGCTCATTTGCTCCCATTTCCTCAGGATGGTATTTTACTGGAACAACCTATTGTTCAATAAAAAGATATTCTTAAGATAATTCATAATAGGATTTTTCTGTGGACTTTTTCAGGCTGTCTCAACAGAAATTAATAAAGCTAAAAGTTAATTTATGAATAATAAATAGGAAGCTACATTCTGCGAGAAGACTGCTCTGAAAGGATGCCCTGGTACGTGGTTCCATTGCAACACTTAGCACCCACACGTTTTTATTCAAATATTTGCATTTTCTGTAACACTTTGAGCACCTTGAAGGCAGGGACCATTATGTATTCATCCTTGTTTTTCCAGTGCTTGGAATGGTTCTTGGTATGCAACAGGTATTCAGTAAATGTATGTTGTTGTGAACTGAATTAAGTTTCCAAAAGTCTGATATTCTCATTAATGTAATGCCATTAAAAACCAAATGTTCTCTAATTGTGCAACAATATTTTCTTTTTTTTCAGGAGGTTTTATCACCAATATAGTGTTGAGAGTAGAAGAGAGTAAGTAGGCAGATAAATCCAGCCTTTTATAATTATGGATGTCTGGAAACTGGAATAAATTAAGAGGAGAGTTGCACATTGGAAAGCTAAGTTTTTTTTCTGGAGGAGAGATAAATAAGATTCTTCTTATGGTCTCACACCTCCCACATCTCCCCACTCAAGGCAGTGTTGGCCTATATTGCTGGTTCAAATGGAATCCTGTGTTTTCTTTCACTTGGAGTGCTCTGCTATTTCCTCTCCGCCAACCCATGATTGGCGTCAGGATCAAGCTCAAAATCTCAGTACTCCCAGGAAAACTTCTTTGAATCACCTTGCCTTGTTTTTTTCATCATTCCTTTTCTTCCTTCCTCACAGCATTTAAGTACTGTGTTTATTCATAACTACTAAAAATGATCTATATGTGTAAACATATCCTTGTATACTTCTTTGTAAGGTTAGTTGCATGTTTGATGCTAATGGTCATGTTGGTTATTGAACCCCTTCTCAAATTGCTGAAACACCCTCTATGTCTTGGATCTTGTCTCTTCCAGGATATCTCTCCATCCATTTGTTTATCTACTCATTTATCCACCCATTCATCCATCTATCCATCCATCCATTACCCAAATGACAGATATCAAGAAGCTATGGTGTGGTAGACACTATACTAAATTCACAGGATATATCCATCTGTAAAAAAATGGACAAGTCTGTCCCACCCAGAATCTTTGGGAGAAGCTGTGCAAACGTTAAGCCCTGATGTTGATTTTCTGATCTCTTATGTCCATGGAAGTTTTTAAATCCCTGTTTCAACTTTGCCCTTCAGTTCATATTTATATAAGAAGCTTTGGGAAGTTCTTCCTTACTGTGGGAAACATACCCATTCATGTCCTTATGCTGTATCCCCTCTTCCCTATGAGTTGAGTTATGAATTGATGAAGAAGGTTCCTAGAACAGGTATGTTAAATGGAAGGAGGACACATCTCTGGGACAGAGCAGGAGATTTTTTCTGTTATTTCCAGGGGGTCTTAAACTTGTATTATTTCCCTAGGGCAGTGGTTCTCAAATGTTTCAATCTCAGGAATGCATTATGTATATATATAATATAAAATTTAAATTCAAATATATTTAAATAAATATTATTTAAAGTATATTTAAATATTTAAAGATAATATTGAATATAGTTGAATTAATTAGTTACTTTCTAAAATTGACAGAAATTATATATATATTTGTGGTGTATATTTGTGGTGTACAAATTGATGTTTGATTTGATTATAGTTATTAACTATAACTAACCATGTTGTACAATAGATCTCTTGAACTCATTCCTCCTGTCTAACTGAAATTTTGTATCTTTTAACAAACATTTCCCAACTACCCCTGTACTCCCTCCATGGCCCTGGTAGCCACCATTCTACTCTCTACTTCTATGAATTCGACTTTTTTAGATTCCACATAGAAGTGAGGTCATGTGGCATTTGTCTTTCGGTACCTGGTTTATTTCACTTAGCATAATGTCCTCTGGTTCATCTAATGTTGCCACCAATGACAAGATTTCCTTTTTTCTTAAGGCAGAATAGTATTCCATTGTGTATGTGTGTATGTGTGTATATATATATATATATATATATATATATATATACTGCATTTCTTTATCCATTCATCTGTTGATGGACACTTAAGTTGATACCATATTGTGGCTGTAGTGAATAATACTGCAATGAAAATGGATAGAAAGTCTTTACACTCTCAAAGACTATTAAGGACACCAAAGCGTTTTTGTTTAGGTAAGCTATATGCAATTTACTGTATTAGAAACTAAAATGCAAAAAATTAACATAGTTATTGATTCAGTTAGAATAACAATCTCATTACATGTGACATAAATAACATTTTTAATAAAAATAGCTGTATTTTCTAAAACAAAAGATGTAACAAGAGCAATTGCATTATTTTACTTTTGTGGAAATCTCTTTTATATCTGGCTTCATAAAAGGTAGTTGTATTCTCATATCTGCTTCTGTATTCAATCTATTGAAGAATGTTGATTTGGTTGAATTATATGAAAAAAAATATGACCTTGAACAAATATGTGGTTGGAAAATAAAGAATATTTTAATAGTCTTCAGATAATTATGGATATTATTGTTTGATCCTATATCAAAATTTGATTAGGTAGTAATTTCTTAAAGATTAGTTGCAATGTAAATCCTGAAGTCATATGAGCGTCTAAATGTTAAGAAACATCAAGTTTATGGTGGTAGATACAAGTTTTCCAAAATTCTAAGTTTCATTTGAAAGCTCAATTTTAATCATTGGCAACAAAGATATCAGTTATTTTCCTGGAAGTGTCAGGCTCACTTCCTTCATTTTTGAGAAAATGTCTGCTACATACCCATGTCTGAATAACTGCAGTTTGCTACCATTCTTTCAAGAAACAATGGCATTACATGAAAAAAGTGGCTGGTTGTGCTTACAACTTGAACAATCAGACACTTTTTTTTCCCTATAGACAACTCTTGTACTTTGGTATGTAGTGTAAATGCTGTATGTATACATCCTATTTTGTTACACAGAATATTTAAAAGATGTGTACTTACAGTTGTGGTTTAATAAAATTAACAATGTTTATGCTTCATCATGGACATTTTTAAACTGGCATTTTTGTTCTAATGTGAATGAGTGGTAGGGAAGGATTTGAAGATTCCTAGTATAGTGACATTGTGTTGATCTGGACCAAGGAATCAGTGGTTTTATTCACCATTGCTTTTGGACCATCAGTACAAATGTCAATGCTGTGAAAAGATAAAGCACATTTTGGGATGATTGTGAAAATAGTTTTGACCTTAAGGACCCCCTTAAGAGAGTGTCTTAGTGGTTCCCGGGGGCTTTGGACTATACTTTGGAAAAATCGTTCTAAGAAAACAATGTTATCAGTGTTAACAGAGTAGAGAAATTTTTATTGGATCTAGAAAACTAATCATTCTATGTAAAATGTATCTTCATGAGAAAAAAAAAACCATATACTCCAAATTCTCAATATCTAACACCTTAAGAAACTTTAAGAACACAATGCATTTACAAGTTGGGGATAGCCTGTATATTTTGGTCATTTGTAGAGTGCACCTGTCTCCTACATGATGCTTAGTTTCTTGAAGAGAAGCAGTAATTAAAAAACACTTAAAACAAAATTAACTTTTTCATAAGAATGAAAGGAAAAGGAGATATATTTTAGTGAGTTTGACAAAAAGCAAGTCCTACCCTTTTTGCTATAATACACCAATATTCCCAGTAAACATTTCTAGACAAAGTAAATATGGTAAAAATAAAATAAAGCTTTATTCACAAAATAAACAACAACAAAAAAATCACTGACACCATTCAGTCAATCCACCCTGCCAGCACACTAACCTATAGGCGTTGTTAAGGCTATTCTCCATCTTTATTATAGGAATCCTTGAACACCAAGTTTTTCTCATTCTCAGTGATGGCCAGATTTATATACTCTTCAGTCTTGGCTGTATTATCTCATAGCACTCCCCTCCCCCCATATTTAAGAAACATCTGCTGGGTATGCACCGGCCACTTTTTATTTGGAAGTTAGAGTTTGCATATGTGATGATAATGCCCAGGTAGGTAGCTTGTAATTGACAGCTGGGCTAACATCATGTATGGGCCATTGTAAGGTGTCAGATGTTACTTGCCTAGGTGCAAAGCAGAGGTGACAGAAAACACAACAATTTTACTGCACTTTTGTTTAAGTTTAGCTTTGGTTTTGGTGGGGTAATAAAAATATCTGATCTAAATTTCATAAAACAGATCGGGATATACATTCTTCATAGAACTTGGGAAAAATTAGTAACGCATAGGTATTTTATCATCACTATTAATGCAAAAATCATATTATAATAATGTTTCAGCCACTGACATTTTCCCATGCCGAATTGCTATGTCATATAAATATGTTGCCATTTCTTTGTAATTTATTTCATCCATATAAATGGAACATAACCTTCTCAAGTAATTGATGACTTTAAAACTAATAATCTAATTCATAATAATCAAGTTTGATTTTTTTAGGCCGGAGTGTATTTGTAATACATGCACGTAAAGTGAAACATGTACTTTTCAAGAACACACAGAAAGACTTACACATGCACACATGAGAAGAGCTGCCTATGCGGAGGAGTGAGAGGGAACAATTGCATATACAGGGCAAGTGAGAAGCCTCGTGTAGACCACTGATAATGCACCAGCAACCAAGGAGCATGGTTAATTCCACCCCCGCATCTGAATTCAAAACAAATTAAATATGCTAAGTAATTATAAAATAGATGTGATATTTGTGAAGCTATAGGACTTCAGCCAGCTATAACTAGTCCCATATTGTTCTGACTGGCTTTCACAGATGGTGAAGTATACAGAAAACACCGAAAATTCAATTGCCTCTACTTTTTTTTTTCTTGCACATTGTTTAAAAAATGTTTAGTTATGCAAATTTTCAAATATTTGCAAAAGTACAGGCAGTCTCTGGTATGACCTGACTTACAGTGTTCCATACTTACAAACAGGCTCCCAAGGCTCCCTATGAGGATAATTTATAATTAAATAAATAATTCGGGAACTAGTTTCTTCCATGCCAAGTAAACAAACCCGTGTAGCGAAAGCAGTTCCTTGGTGCAACATCTTCACGCTAGTCTCATTGTTTATATGGTGGCCAATGCACAGTATGGCTTTCGTCTTAACTTTTTAACTCGATTTTGTGAGTCTGTGTTTATCCTTATGACCATGCCTCCAAAGCCAAAATTCTCTGCACATCCAGGTGAGCCTGCAGTGAAAAGAAAGGTGGTGAAAATGGAAAGGAAAGTAGAAATAATTAAGCATTCGGAGAAAGGCCAGGCACTGTCATCCATCGGGAAAGCGTTAGACTTCAGTCGCTGGACTGGAGGAACAAA
The DNA here is from genome assembly GCA_008750895.1 of Mirza zaza. Taxonomy (NCBI): domain Eukaryota; kingdom Metazoa; phylum Chordata; class Mammalia; order Primates; family Cheirogaleidae; genus Mirza; species Mirza zaza. Next base: position 46,192 of record VSMD01134005.1, on the reverse strand, counting down.
TTATAAAAGATAAAGTGAGAATAATGGAGCATGTGAAAGGCAGTGCTCCAATGCAAAGCATCAATTATTACTAAGCATCATAGTGGATTAATTATTGAATTGGAAAGGTCATTATTGATTTGGTTAGAAGATCAAAATAAGAGTAACACTCCTATTAGCCTAGCGTTGATGCAACTTTTGGTATTAACCTTTAATATTCTTTTTGGAAATTTATCCCATCTAAACTTTTCGTGTGAGTTTGTTTTTATGTTCTATTTGTTTGAATTAAAAGAGCACCCATAGTTTCTGTAACTTATTATTACAGTACAGAGGATTACTATTATTATTATAGTATTACATTGTCTTATTATTACCACATATGAACCATTATAGTATTGCTGTTATTATTATTAGCATATGTGTGCTGTTCATCAGGGATCAGAATTACATACAAATGCGATCTAAGGATGTTTTCAGGAATGTATCTTGTCTGTAACCTGGGATCACTTGTTTAATAAACAAACCCCTATACACTTATCACCACTGAGATTCAACAATAGTCAACATTTTGTCAAACTTGTTTCTTTCTTTTACTGTATCGTAATGCAATTTCCATCTTACCATTCCATCCCTAAATCCTTCTGTGTGCATCCCTAAAAACAGCATTTGCCTTTCTCTGTGTGCCTGGTGAACTTGACTGTGAATGGTGAGTGCCTTTCGCTGATTTTTTTTTTTTTTTTTTTTTTTTTTTGGTCTGGGACCTCCTTGTGAGGCTAACTATGTTTCCTGGGCATGTTTTTTTCTTAAAAGTACAAACACCCCTCTTGATAAACAAATGTGTCCATTGTCATCTCAGGATATCTGAATAGAACAGCAGACATGGCCCTGGTTAGGGGGATCGTGGCCAGAGGATCCACCTGCATTATGCTCTAAGGGCGAACATGCGGTATGAATTGTCCCACAGTGTTCTGGGTACATTTTCCTCCACTCCTCTTTTATTTTTTTAAATTAAGTTAAAACCAGCTAGAATCCCGACAGGGCAAATTAGTAAATGAACATGTTTACAGTTCGGTATGCTGCACTTCCCTTTATTTTCTTCTAGAACTCTGGATGGGTTGGGCTCATGCTGTCCCAGGTGGCATGTCCATCTGTCTCCCACCCCCAAGGGTGGAGACACTGGTGTCCCAGCAGCCCACATTTCCTGCTGCCCACGTGAGTATGCGAGAGCCTCTGTGGCTCCACCCAGCCCACCTGCTGTGCCTGCTCCTCAGTCCAGCAGCAGAGAAAGCACGATCTCGCTCTAGTGGTGCCAGCTCTGATCAGGGTCCTCATTCTTCATTTTATACATGTGTACTCATCTTTTCCAGGGCAAAGACATGGTCTAGAGATTCCTACAGCATCATTCCCATGCTCTATTCTGAAACCAACTCACTGTACAGACTCTGTCTCTTGAACCCTCTCTAAACTTCCTTCCACCTTCTTTGTTAGTAAGGCTTGGTTGGGGAGGGTCTATCGCAGGTTGCACTAACTCCTTGTCTTGGGGTGCCAGGAGATGGGCATGTTAGTTCTTTTCTTTCCAAATGCTATGTACTATATACTGAAATGAACCCTCTTTTTTTAGTGAACATCTTTCCATAGCAGTGATCTTAGAGGATAACAGCCTGATTGGGTCACAAAAATATTTAGTTACACCCTAACCCCAGGATGCTGGTTGCCTACTCATTCTTCCTTTGCCTTTGCAGGGCAAAGAAGTTAAGTGTCTTTACATTAAAATGGGACATGAACACACGTATGCACACAAACAAATGAATAAGGCAATCTTGTGCATTTCTAGAACACATAACATAATTTAAAACACACTGAGAGGAGTGTGTGTGTGTGTGTGTGTGTATCTTCACCTGAACACAAGGTATGTGTTGCCTAGTCAGTGAACTCTTCAGGGATTGATTGGGGCTGTCTCCCATTTCTTTTGAATCTCCCCCAGGTTAGCTCAGGGTCCAACCCTCATAAACTTTAGTGACTGACTGCCTCTAGTGGTCAGCTTGTCACCTCTGAAAGCCAAAGTTACTCTTTGGTGATTCAGATACAATTTTGTTACTTACAACAAATATCTCTGAAAGACCCACTGCTTAATCTCTCGGCAGGGGTTGCTAAGCAACTGAGAAGCCGGGTGTGCTGAGGGTCAGACCTGCTCCCCTCCTCTCCATGAGCTTTCCCAGAGCCTGGGTGGCTTCCCTTGTGTCTCCTAAATCCACATCTCAGGGCTCATCTCCATCACAAAACCCAGACTGAAATCTCCACTTCCCTACAGGACAGATCTGCCTTGCTATGTGTCCCTCAAGTTAATATGTGTCATCTAAATATATCATCAATTTATTTTTAATTGAAATTGTGTATGTCTCAAGGGTATAGTGTGATGGTTTGATATAACTACATTGAGTGAGCTGATTACTACAGTGAAGCTAATTAACATATCCAACTCTTCATAGTTACGTTTGTGTGTGTGTGTGTTGTGAGAACATTAAAGATCTACTCTCTTAGAAAAAATCAAGTACACAATACAGTATTATTGACTACAGTCCCCATGCTGTACAATAGAGCTCCAGGACTTACTCATCCATTGACCAATATCTCCCCATTTCCCCCACCTCCCTGGCCCTGGTAACCACCGTTCTCTTCTCTGCTTTTATTTACCTTTTTTTTTAGATTCCCCCATATAAGTGAGACCATGTGGGATTTTTCTTTCTGTTTCTGGCTTATTTCAAGTAGCATAAAATCCTCTAGGTTTATCCATGTTGTTGCAAAGTGGCAGAATGTCCTTCTTTTTAAAGGCTGAATAATATTCCACGGTATGTATATTATCAAGTTCTCATTTCTATTTTTTTAATGTTTTCAATGGAGATAGAACACATAATCCATGCTTTCTCAGATTTCCCAAAACCAGGAGTATATTAGGATCATGAAAATAGAACAAAACAGCATTTCTCTTCCCCTGCCTTCACTTGCATTGATGCAAATATACAGTATATTCCTTCTCACACTTCCCAGGTAGTTCAGGGAGTCTGCTGGTGGTGTCATCTATGTATTTGGGAAGGTGTTCTCTGTGGCCTTTGTTCTGCCATTTTCTCCTTTCTTGCTTCAGACATTGGACTTGTAGACTTCTGACTTCTAAGGATCCCATGAGAGCTCCTCTGTTCTATGCTTGGTTGGTGGCCTCAGCTGGGGGGCCTGCTGTGATCATCAGGAAATGGCCCCAACCCAGCGTGTGTAACAGGTTTGCATGTGGCATGCTTTCTGCTCCATTTCCTTACAGATATGAACCTATCGAAATTGTATTCTCTGGTCTCAAAATTGAGGTGCATTCAAGTTGTTATTTAGCTCTGTAATGGTGTCATATTTCCTGAAGTACAATTTCATAACCGTACAATAATATGAAAGCAAGTCCATTTTTTGGTTTTATATACTGGAAAACATTAATTCTCCAAAACACTTCTCATATCTACTTTCCTTCCCTTAGTTTTCTTGTATCTCACACTGCCTAGAGCTTCTCTTTATTGCTCACTTCTATTACTAGATACATCTACCTTAATTTCTCCCCTTTTTTCACTGTGTGGATGAACATAACCTTCTCTGCAAAGACTTAGTCTTTCCTTTCATTCCTCATCCAGGTACTGCCAGACAGACCCTGTCCACTCTCAAACACAAAAAGATATCTTTTCTTCCGAAAGTCAAAGGTGGAACAAGGGAACTGATTTGGCCATGATAGAATCCTCCTGGGTGGGCTGGAGGGAGGAGAATATTTGTGGCCATGCTTGCATGAACAATTTCAGCCTGTAGCACGGAGGTAGCTCCAGTGGTAAAGTGACATGCAATAGAGGTTGTGAGCAAGAGCCCTGGTGTGAAAATGTCACCCTCAAACCCTCCTTCCACCATGTATGCTCGTCGAGACCTCTGAGAAAGTTACTTAACAATCTGTAAATTTCAGTTTCCACCTTTGTAAAATGGGCTTTGGTGAAGTTGAATGAGATATAATAATTCATATAAAGTGTTCAATGAATGTGAGCTGCTACATTTTTAGTTAACCATTTTCTTTCTTTTTTTTTTTTTTTTGAGACAGAGCCTCACTTTGTTGTCCAGTCTAGAGTGAGTGCCGTGGCTTCAGCCTAGCTCACAGCAACCTCAAACTCCTGGGCTCAAGCAATCCTTCTGCCTCAGCCTCCTGAGTAGCTGGGACTACAGGCATGTGCCACCATGCCAGGCTAATTTTTTTTTCTATATATATTAGTTGGCCAATTAACTTATTTCTATTTGTAGTAGAGATGGGGTGTCGCTCTTGCTCAGGCTGGTTTCGAACTCCTGACCTCGAGCAATCCGCCCGCCTCGGCCTCCCAGAGTGTTAGGATTACAGGCATGAGCCACAGCGCCCGGCCTAGCCACTTTCTCTCTCCAGATTCTGACAATTCTGGTCCAGTTGTGGGGAGGAGGGGGCATTGATGTGGGACCAGAGGATAATCTGAGGAATACAGACACTGCTGCACTTTCACTCTCCCCTCTCCTCTGACCGCGGCTGGGCTTCTGTGTATCCTGTGCTTCCTCTTCCTGGGGATGAGCTGCCTCTAAGATCCTTGGGCAGAGATCACACCTGAGAGCCACCGCTGCAGACCCCTGACAGGGCCAGGCCAGGGAATACACTGCTCCCTGGACCGGTCAGAGATCTCCTGCTACAACTGGGAGTTCTGAGTCTGAGATTTTTGTTCTGGGTCCACACTGAGCCTCAGTGTCCCAACCTATAAAATGAGTACATAGGAACAGAACATTTATAAGGTCTTCTATCTTTAAAACAATTATAGTCCTTGTTGTCATGGGAACCATTGGACATTCCATTCTCTGGTTTACCTGTGGACTGTTGTTGCAACATCTGCTCTTTGAAATGGCTTCTGTGGGTGAGCAGACCCCTGGGCTGGGCGTTAGTCACTCTGCTCAGACTCACTTCTCCTCGGAGTTGCTGTAATTCCCAGCACATCATCACAAGAATTGCTCTATGCATACATTTATGATCTATGAATCATGAACCCAGCTGCAATAACTGAAGACAACCCAAGAAGTTTTTATTAAGTGAGGAATAAAAAGTAATTTGGTGCAAAGCACTTTTTCTCTTGCTCCAATATTTCTCAGCCTCTGTCAGCTCCACTGGGCAAGTAATGCGTGCCGACTCCCGCCTGCAGCCCACTGGCCTTAGTGCCTTCGCTTTGTCACGGCCGCTGAAAACCGGCCACTGGCAGCTTCTCATTGTGCCTGCGATTGTTACCGTGCCAGGAGTGAATAATGTACAAGTAGAATGTCTTTTCTCCTCCAAATGGTCACAAATGGCCTGCCATAGTATAATAATGTGTGCGAGCTTTCCAATAATGGCCAGGAATGGTGGTTTGAATTTTGCAGTCAATACTTTGTTAGCTCATGGCATTCTACTCTGTTAGAACTCTTTCTCCAGAAGACATCCTCGTCTTCTGAAAATGAGTGGTTTACTTCTCTTTGCCTACCCAAAGCCCATCCATAGCTTTCTCTGACAACTCCAGCCTACTTAGGCTATACCTAGATTTTATTACTCTTAATCTTATACAATTTTACACTGTAATTTATTCTTTCATTGGTACATTACTTTAATCCCCAAGCTCGACTATCAGCTCTCTGAGTAGAAGTCATATCTTCTACCTTTCAGTACTGGGTAGATGGTTAAGAGCCAATAAATACCTCCTAGCTTATAGAGAAACGTTTGTATCCATAGTTATGGGTGGGTGGAGAGAAGACCACAATAGTGTTTTTGTTAGTTTTTACTGTATAACTAACAAACTCAAAATGTCAGTAGCTTCCAACAGTAAGCATTTTACTTTCTTCTTATAGGTCTACAGGTAGGCCGAGGTTTGGCTGATCTAGGCAGCATTTGGCTGGGCCAGGCTGGGCTCCAGGCTACTGGCTGGGCTGAGGTCTTTTCTACATGTCTTCATTCTGAGGCCTGGTCTGAGGGGTCAAGGCTCTTCATCCACCAATATTCCTGGAGACTGAGCATTGCACTTGTATATCGTTCTCCATTCGTGAATATTCCATGGGTCAAATCAAGTCAGAAGGTTCAGGTGACTCCAATGAGGAGAGAGATTATTCCACTCACTGTGGGAGGCTCTGCAAAGTTCCCTATTAAAGGGAAGTAAAGAGCTGGGAACAAAAACCAAACCACACAGATGGCTAAGTCCTTATCCTTGAAATTGGACCAGACCTTGGGAGATCATCCACTCTAACCCCTGACTCCTGGCGTATAGAGCCCAAAACCTGCTGCTCCAAGTTTGGTCTGAGGACCAGCACCAACAGCATCACTGAGGACCTTGTTAGAAATGCAGAATCCCGAGCCTTACCTGAGACTTGCTGAATCAGAAGCTTCATTTTAATAAAATCTTCAAGTGACTCATATGCACATTGACTTATTTTTTTTTTTATAGATTTGGGGGTATTAAGTACAATTTTGTTACATGTGTGGTGGTGAAGTCGGGGCTTTTTGTGTAACCATCACCTGAATAGTGTATGTAGTACCCATTCAGTAATTTCTCATCTCACACACTTCTCCCACTCCCCTACCCTCCTGCGCTTCTGAGTCTCCAGTGCCTGTTATTCCATTCTCTATGTGCATGTGTACACATTGTTTAGCTCCACGTATAAGTGAGAACATAAGGTATTTGACTTTTGGTGTTTGATTTATTTTATTTAAGATAATCTATCCTTGTTGCCACAAAAGACAAAGTTTCATTTTTTTTTATGGCTGAGTAATATTCTATGGTGTGTGTGTGTGCGTGTGTATCACATTTTCTTTATCCAGTCATCCATTGATGGACACTTAAGTTGATCGCATGTCTTGGCTACTGTGACTTGTGTTGTGATAAACATATGAGATGCACATTCAAATTTGAAATCATCTGGAAAAGCATTTTAAAGATATGTTCCATGAGAGACTAATAGGTATTTTATGGAGGAAAAATCCTTCCATGGTTAAATCAATTAGGAGTATTTAAGGACTTTTCAAGGCTTTTAAGATGCTAATATATGCTGCAGATCTCTGGGATAAGAGGCTATATTCACTTCCTGGGGCTGCATAACAAATGGCCATAAACTGGGTTGACTAAATAAGCGTAAATTTATTTTCTCACAGTTCAAGAGGCCAGAAGTCCCCTAGTTTCTGGTGGTTGCTGATAATTCTTGGTGTTCCTCAGCTTGTAGCTACATCACTTCAATCTTTGCCTTTATCAGTACATGGCCTCCTTCCCCACATGTATCTCTGAGCATCCTCTCCTCTTCTCATCTGAATGCCAATCACTGGATTTAGGGCCCACCCTAATCGGTATGACCTCACCTTATCTTAACTACTTATATTGACAATTACCTTTATTTCCAATTAAGAACACATTCTAGATTCCAGGTAGATCTGAATTTGGGGGTGGGGGGTGGCACAACTTAATCCACTACAGAGGTGGAGGGTTGGAGATGGAATGTATTATTCCCCTAACACAATTGTTTAGGAGACACTTTCTGGCACAGACTTGGGGAGATGAGAATCAAAACCATTCTAGACATGAGGTTGTTGATTTTCTTCTGAGAGTTCTTCAAGCATGAAACTCCACAGGCTCAGTCTGTAGCCTATTCTAACGTGACCCCAAGTCTCACCTGTGTTTAATTACCAGGTGGAAACACTCGCTGTATTTGTCTAGCTATCTCATAAGATTGTATGAGAAGTAGCTCCATTTCAGATGAGTATGTTTGATATGATTGTATATTTAGGATGACTGATATTTACAAGATGCTAAAAAATTACTAGTTCCCCATGTTTTTGAATAAAATTTGAATACTGGGAATCTACAATTATCTCACATATTTGATTGTGATGGTGTCTAATATGAACCTAATTGACAGGATTAGAGAAAGGCAAATTAAATATCTAGTCCTTATTTTTTAAAGAGAACAGACGACTGGTTTCTAAATCAGGAGAACTGTGTTTCTGGAGCGCTAAGATATAGTAATCGGGAACCATTGAAATTCTTTCTGAACCATTCATCCTGAATAATGTGCTGTCTTGGGAACAAAATGTTCTTAGCTATCACCAACCATATGTGTATTTTTTGTCATTTTTAATACAAAATTTAATTTTTATAATTGGAGATTCACATGCAGTTGTAAGCAATAATACAGACAGATCCCTTGTACCCTGTACTCAGTTTTTGCTAAATTTAACTGTTCACAGAAAACCATAGTACAGTAGCATAACCAATATATTGACCTTGATACAGTCCACCAATCTTGTAAGGATTTCCCCAGTGTTGCTTGGCCTTATTTGTGTGTGTATGTGTGTGTGTATGTTTTGATCTATAGAATTTTATCACTTGGGTAGGTTTGTGTATCTACTACCACAGCCATCACCACAAGGAGCCCTCTTATTGCCCTTTTGTGTGTGTATTTTGAATTTAAATTCTCTGAGAAAGTTTTCCTGGGTCATCTATGCTCATGGAGCCCTGGAAATTATTCCGCTTGGAATGATCAGCCTCCTCCATGAGTTGGTCAGTGCAGAGTGCCAGTCAGCAGTTGTGCAACGTTACAAAGTCAGCTGTACAGCACTGGAGGCAGACCCATGCCCTTGGCCTCGTTAGTGTCAACACTAACTAACTGAGCTAACTGGCCAGAGATAAGGACTTCATTTCAAATAACAAATTAACAGTTTCCCATAACTCCATTAATGCATGGCTGTGATCCCATGAAATTGCATCTCTGACAAACTGGCTGCACTAAAATTTACTCTATGTAAAATGATTGTGCTAATTGCTTTCTCTTTATGCTTTTATAATCGGCTGGCTGGCAATAACATTTGCAATGTAGTCATGCACTAATGAGAAAAGCCATCCAATCTCATGCTGCAGGTCATTAGTAAATGGCTTTAGGGGTCAGAGGGTAATTTCCCCCTTTGGTGCAGTTGGAGAGGCTGGTGGAGCAAATGTCTTTCCCTTCTTTCGTTCTCTTTTTTTCTTTTTTTTTTTGAAGCCTCAGGTGCTAACCAATCTGGAGTTTGATAGACAAGAAAGTTTGTTAAGGCCAGGGGAAATTTTATAACCATTCCCAACTTTCCCTCTTTAGAAATGAACCTCAGAAGATTAAGAAATTTCCCTTAACTGTTCTCCACATCCCATCCCATTTTTCCTCTTCTTCCTTCTTCTCCCCTCCTCACACACACAAACACACACACACAAACACACACACACACACACACACATACACACAAGACCCCAGTGCTTGCTTTACTGATGCTTCTCAACAGGAATGGTATTTCACAACTTTGTTGGGGCATGTTTTTGGACCTCACAATGAAAATGAACAAGGAAATTCGACATCCGTGATTTGTGGAGCAGTGTTACACGCCAGTGAATCGGTCCCCATCCCATGAGTCTTTCAAAGGCTCCGCCAGACATTCATGCATAGAGATGAAAAATCTGGTTACAATGAACTAATTACGGAACCTAATTTCATTATTCTAACAAACATGAAGTATTTTTGCACGGTCTTAACAGACACTGACTTTTCCGGGAATGTAACTGCTGTGTAAATCAAACAAAGATCGCATTTTGTCTTAGTTTGAAATTTGAGTTGTTCAATGTTTTGTGAAACTCACATCACAACGGCAATGGCCCTTGAGGAATTGACGTTGCTAACATAGCGTGTTTATGTCGGTCGGCATTCGGAGCTGTCACTGGCACGGTGATTCTGGGTATTGGTGCTGACAACTTCATTATATCCTCTAGTCTAGTTGTGACTGAGCAATGGCATTTTGAAATGCATATGTTCTTACTCAAAGATACTTTTTAAATTTCTTTTTTCCTGAAGATGTAAGAAAGTTATGTAGGTAGTTTAGGGTATTATTGAATTTTGCCTCAAGATAATAGAAGGTGTTTTACAAAATATTTAATATTAAAGAAGGTGCCGGGTTTTTTTAGAGGCCAGAAGTACTGCTTTAAAAGAACCACATGAATATTATGGCCACCTTTTCACCAAGAATTTCTCACTTGGGCTCCTCTAACAGACTGATCTTTCACTTCTTCTCTCATCTCTTTCAACACCCTGCACAGTTCTGAGCACTCTTTCTGAGAGGAAAATCTGATCCGAGCATCACCTCTCTGCTTCCTGGCTCTTCATGACCTTCAAGTGTTCTTAATCTGGGGTCTTCACCTGGATAGAATTGTGTTGTAATACAAGTGGGTTTCTTTGTGGTCTTATGTTGTATTTTGAACATGTAAAAACATTTTTCTGAAAAGGGTTCATAGGCTTCATTGGACTTCTGAAGAGGCCCATGGCACACAAATAAAAATCGAGGTCAAGTTCAATCCTTTGTATGGTATAATAATAATCTGGCCCTGCTCACCTGCTCAAATTCATCCCACATCCTTCCTCCTTCCCTATCCACTTATCCCGCAAGCCACACATGCTTAATATTACTCTCGGGTCCTGAGGAGACCATACCCTTGAGTCTTGTACACACATTGTTGTAGCCTTCAGAATGCTGTCCCGATGGCCCTCTCCTGACAGAGTGTCAGCCTGAGTGAACCTTCGGGGGAGGCTACCTGCTCCACGCTGGTGCAGAGTTCAATCTGAGCGGTAACCACAGTTTGTTTAATGATCAGTGATTTGGCTTTTTGAGGTCAGAGTTCTTGTATTCTGACCCCTCAATTCCCTGTGCCTAGCAAAGTGCCTGGCATGGAGTAGACTCGCGGTAAATGGAGGTCAGATGACAGTATGAAGGCATTAATTTAGGATAAGGTGTTAGTGATGGCATGCCACAGTTGCTTGGATGTAAGATGTGGCCAGTAAGGACCAATAAAGGAAGGGAGCCTGAGATTGAAGACTGCAGACTGCAGGAAAGCAGCAGGAATGCCTTTGGTGCCTGGCAATGACAGAGTTATTTTTAAACCCAGACCTCAGGCTGGTGGACTCTCTCTTCTGTTATTCTGACATTTTATTCTTTCCCTTTCATCTTCTCTACTGTGGCTGAAACTGTTCTCTGCTATACTAGGAAAAGGTAAATGAGGAAGTAGAGGGCATTCAGAGGGTCAGGGAAGGTGGCATGTGATGTATTTGGGTGACTCTTTAATGTTTCTAAGTCTATGGGATCCATGAGGAAGGGTGCATGGTTGTTGGCAATCAGGGGGAGTAGATTGATATGGGATAAACCAAGGCAGTGTGCAGTAACGCAGGATCTCAGAGGCTGAAAGAGATGGGGAGAGGAAATCCTAGGATTTTGCAAAAGCTAAAGGGAAGGTTCTGGGCTTCCATCAAGTCTTGGAATCGAGGTTTGGGTCAATCTTAAGCAGATCTGAAAGGGGTAATGAACCTTGCTTTACTATACAATAAAGGACACATTTATAAGAATGTCCTTCAAATGCATTGTCAGACATGCAGGATTGAAGTACCTTGGCATTTCTCCTTATACTTTCCTCAAAGATTTTCACTTCTGGTCTCTAAAAGAGAATTCCATCAAGAAGTCTTTCTGTGTTAATAAGGGTAAGGTGAAGCTGTTCTCATAAAGAGATTCAACAGTAATCCAGTGGCTTACAAAATGTAGAAATTGATTTCTCTCTCATGGGGCAGCCCTGGGTGAATGTGCCAGGGTGCTGAGAAGCTCTGTTCCAGATACTATTCTCAGGGGTCCAGACGCTTCTTTTCACCTGGCTTCTCTGACATCCTCTAGTTCAATGCTCATTAAACTTCACCATGCAGACTCATTGCATGTGGAGCTTGTTCAATGCAGTTTCTGGTTCTGGGATGGGGCCAGAGATTCTGCGTTTCTGATAAAGTCTCAGAGTAGCAAGGCTAGAAGAAGTTGTCCTTTTTACTTGATTAGCCTTGGGTCTTACAGCTTGTGCAAAGATGGCAGTGTGGTAGAGACCACATGCAAGGTTTCAGGGATCAAGCCTGAAAGTGGCACATCACACCTCTGCTCACATTTCACCAGCAAGAAGTTAGCTATATGGCTGTTAGTTATATGTTCCTTGGTGTGCAAGGAACACCCGGGAATGTAAAACCTAGGTGGGAAGCCATGGTCCCAAGTTGTAATTTGTGACTCTGGGAGAAAACCTTGATGGAGAACCAGCAGATTGTATCAGTTTGTTTTTGCTGAATCCTTCCCCAGAAGCCAATTCTGGGGAGTCATTAGCCTCCATTCTGTCAACTATGGTGGTATAATGTGCTAGTTACTAATAGCTGGTAGAATATGACTATTTCCAAGTTTGAGAACACACCTAAATTTGTGTACGCAGTTTCTCTTTATGATAGTCTCCCTCTCACATGGTGATCTGCCTCTTTGGGTGGAAGGAAAATGGGTGGAGTTAGAGCTAGTGCACCAGAGCATGGTGGGTGATGCCCAGAGAGCTGGTACATTGTTTCTGGGTGTGTTTGTGAGGGTGTTTCCAGAAGAGATTAGCATTTGAATCAGTAGACTGACTGCCTGAAGAAGATCGCCCTTACCAATGTGGGCAGGCATCATCCAATCCTTTGAGAGCCCACATAGAACAAAAAGGCAAAGGAAGGATGAATTCTCTCTCTCCTCTTGAGCTGGAACATCCATCTTCTCCTGCCCTTGAACCCCAGAGGTCCTGGTTCTTGGACTTTTAGCTTTTACCTAGTTCTCAGATCTTTGACTTTGGACTGAATTACACTCTGGCTTTCCTGGGTCTGTGGCTTACAGAAGACATATCATGGGACTTCTTAGCCTCCGTAATCATGTGAGCCAACTTCCATAATAAACCTCCTTTTGTCTATCTATGTATAACCTGTTGTTTCTGTTTCTCTGGATAACCCCAACTAATACAGACAGCAAAACCACATGAGCCTCTCTCATTCGTGTGACAAATATTTAAACAATTACTCTTTGAAAATCACTGAACTTGGTGTTGGGATGTATTAATAGCACTGAACAAGACAGGCGTGGGAGGCAATCTTGAGCAGTAGCTGAGGGTGTTTACTCTGTAAACAGTCTCACTGAGTTCAAATTCCATCTTCACCACTTGACACTGGACACATTAGTGAACATCTTTGCCTCAGCTTCCTCATCTGTGAAATGGTTTAATAGCCACAACTCATAGGTTATTATGAGGATTCTCTGAGGTAATATATGAGTCCCTATTATTATTATGCCTGTCCTCAGGAAACTTACAGTTTAATATTCCTCATCATGTGCGTCCCTGCAGAAAATAAATTGAGGACCGCTGCTCTAAGGGTTGTAGAGACATGGACCCAAAAGTTATGTGCCATCCTCAGAGAAAGTAGTGAGGGTCACCTGATGTTGGCCTGGAGCTAGCTCTACTTTCCGCCATTTCTGTTGAGGGAGAAATGGTTTCTTCAGTAGGAACAGGCTACATTTAATCACCAGTTTTCAACTTTCTTTCTTCGATGAGGCATAAACATCCTGTCAACCTTTCCACATCACCTCAATTTTGTTTCTGATGTTAGAGATTACTCTGTCAACCATGTAGTGAACTTACCAGTAGTTGGTGGTCCTTCGTTTCTTGTATGTCCCCAAAGAATTTCCCCTTATTTACAGGAGTGAAGTGACCTTAGCTTGCAGAGGTTTTCATATCCATTTGAGCTCAAGGTTTCTTTATGTTACCCCTCCCATATTGCTCCAGCTTTTACTTAGAATTCTATACTACACATCCTCACATATTATGACCCTAATGAGTTGGAATTCTCATTTGGACTAAGCCGGCAAAATAAGGTTCAGTGTCATTATAGGTGGCTCTTAAATGGAATGGCTCAAAGTCATGTGTCAATTTTATGACTGCCTGGTAAATTTCTGATTTTTTTTTCTTTTTAACGTACCTAAAAAATAGGGAAAAAATGACGAGAGAGTTAAGAAATGTGTGTATGTGTTGGGCACTGTCTTTTATGGACTATAACATTCTTGTGACTATCGGTTGAAATCCATAGACCTCTTTCTTGTAAATATAAACATATTCAACAGCAGAATTTTTAGGGAAAATTCCAGTAGTTTCACAGATCTCTTTAAGTCAGTGGACTCCAGGCCAAGAAAACATCAAAATGGAACATCCTTAGAAATGCAGAACTAATGGCAAATGCATTATATATTTAAGCCCTTATGTCAAAGGTTTTATTTTAAAGAAAATGAGTGGACATGGATTTTATTGAAGCAACTGTCAACATTTATTTATTTCAGTCATATTTTTAAACAACCCTTCAAAACCCACGTTTATTGATTGAGCCCCATTAAATAGGATTCTATCATTTTATATATCTTTTTACCCACTTAGAACCGTAAGGACTGTCACCAGTAGTGTTGCACAGTATTGTGTGTGACAACATTGCTAGATCCATTAGTAAATAAATGTATTACCAGCTCTCCTACTGGGTTCATATCATTGAATCACTCTGTTACATTTCATTTCCTGGATTATCTTCCCATCATCTGGGTCTTTAATCAATTGGCAAAAGTCTTCTTCACACACATCGACGCGGAGGTCTATAAGCTTATGCAATTGGATACCTTATTGAAATTTTGTTTTTATGTGTTTTTCTCTCCACATTCAAAGAAGGTAGATAATATTTTGACTTTCTTGCCCTAGGGGCAGAATAGACAGTGTAATTTGCCTGCAGAATGTTTTTTTTTTTTTTCTTGTGTTTTGAATTCTGAAAGCAGGAGCAAGGGAATTACGTTGCAGGTGAGGGAAGTGAAACAGAGTGGGAGTGATTTCACCAAGAACTAGGGAGGTCTGCAGGGCCTTGGGTCCCTGTGGTCATCTCCTTTTCAGTGCCTGGGAGGGGAGACAAGATTTTGGATTCTCAGGGGGTAAGGGGAGGGAAAGGCTGGTTCATCTGTCTCGTGCAAGAACAGGTATAAGAATCCCAGAAGTCTGCCTTGGACAAAACTGGACTCTAAGGGATTATGCGCATATCAGTATCAACTCTTGGGAACCCAAGCCAAAAGCCTTGCAGGAATGTTTTCCTCATGGCTAGGACATTTACAAAGCTCTAGGGGAGAACAGTTTGAATAATGACCACAATTGAATTTCACCAGAACAGCCACGGAGGTGGGGTCAGAGTGTCAGAATCAGGCCTATTGTAATCACAAGAAAATAAAGTTCCATGACATATTCTACACACCTGAGCTTGTATAGTAAGGTCCACACACATACAGAGATGTAGATGCAAGTCCTGCCTTCAAGGAGCTGATGGTTAGGTGGGAGAAGTAAGATACAAATACAATGCTGAGATAGGCAGAGATAAGGAGCTATGGAAATCTAGAAGAAGGAAAAAATTCTGTTGGAGATCAGGAAAAGCCTCATGGAGGAAGTGATACTTGAGTACATTTTGAAGGAAGAGTGAAGCTTAGATATATAAAAATGAGAAAGAGATCTTTCCAAAGATAGAGAATTATGTGAGCAGCAGTATAAAGATGGAACATTGTGAAGAGTAAGAGAGTAGTTTGGTTAAATTGTGAGTTGCCACAAAAGGACTATGGGACTAATCCTTGGAAAGATGTTCTGGGGTTATGCTAAAGATTTTTAAAGGAGACAGAATTCTCTAATGGAAAGACAGATAACAAATCAGTATCTTACAGTCTATATGCCCTTGAGTAAGTTTCTTAATGTCGCCGAGCCTCAATTTTCTTACCTATGAAGCCAGACAGTAACACTTTTCAGGGTTGTGCTTAGAATTGAATACTAATGGGAATGACAATGCGGATAGCTACCATTTTTGAGCACCAAAGAATCTGTGTCTGGTATGTACTGGTGCTCAATAAAAGTGTCTGTTACAATTATTATTACCACTCAGCTACTTAGAGCTCCGTACTAGAGTGAGAAGAATCTGTAGGACATGCCTTACTAGTACTAGATATTACTAGTGCTTAACCAAAATTCCACTCTTTTCCTCCTGCGGGCTTAACTCCTTGAAATTAGGCATGGACTTGTGACTTGTCATGGCCACTAAGATGTGGGTGAAAACAACACGCTATGTCTTTACAGAAGCATTTAAGTGATGGTGCACAAGTCTCCTTCCTTCTTTCCCTGCTGTGGAAAGCCATGGATCATTGTTCTGAGATGATGGTATCAGACAGTGTAGGAGCTTCTAGCAGCCTGAGTCCTTGAGTGATTAAGATGAGCAGAGTCCCTGCCCCCTGCTGACTAGTGTAGACATGTAGAATGAGAGAGAAATGAATCTTTATTGTTTGAAGTCATTGAGATATTGGGCGGTGGTTGTTACAAAACCCAGCCTGTCCTGACTGATACATCTTTGGTAGAGTTTGTCAATGCAGATATAGAACATAGCCCTGCTTTGTTTGAAAAAGATAATTGGCTTCTCCTTTTCGTTCGGTCCAGGTTGGCTATGATGACTCTCTAAGGCCCTTCCCTTTCCCACAATCCTTGGACACGGCGCTTGTTTACCCATCTCTTTTTCTTCCTTGGGCCTCATGCTAACACATCAAATCCCTTGTTTAAGCAGATCTTGTTTTAACTTGAAAACCCTCTAGGTTAATGGTTTTTCTTTCTTTCTCCTTGGTTATAACTCTAGTCTGTTTCTGTATTGTTTCTTATTTGTCAAGTAATTGGTCTGTCTATAGCAAAATCAAGTGAATGGGAGTGCCACATCACTGAGAAAATTGCCACTAATCCAAACCAAATTGATAGCAGTAATAGCATTTCTGGGATGCTCACTACATAATGGGCATATGCTTACTAAACTCTTTCCACGTATCAGCTTATTTAATCTTAACAACACCCCATGAAGTAGGTAGAGCTATTATCCCTATTTCGTAGATTTTAGAGACACTGAGTCACAAAGCAAATAACACGTTAGGAAGGGGGGAAGTCGGCATCCAAACCCTGGGATTCTGACTCTGAAGCCCTCGCTCTTAAATGCTCCATCATACTACCTATTTGTAGGGTCCAGCTGTTATTTTTGCCATCAGAATCTCTTTATTTGCATACCCCTGTCAAGACATCCTACCAGGTATTCTTCAGTACAATTGAAGAGTGAGATCAGTGTGGTCTGAATGAGTAGGGAATGCTTTGGAAAGCTCAGCCTTGAAGAATGGGTCGGGATGGATCGTGGAAGGTAGGGAGGATTGATAAGCAGGAATTAAGTCGAATCTGTGATTGATAAATGGATGATCTGAGGAGTTTTTACTGAGAAAATGTGATGCTAGTTAACTGTCTCAGCATGCAAATGTGCTTGTGAGAACTATTTCTTTGAAACTACTTTTCACCGTATCTTAAAATAACAACAAGGCTTCCAAATTATAGATACAGAAATTACAGAAATAGAGCTCAGGAAGACATATTTTTTATGGGAAAGTATTATTCACAGGGAGTTAAAAGCTTTTATGCTTTATAGAAGCTCTTAGGGTTGAAGCAAATCTAGTGTTCATTTATAGCCTAACTCATTTATGCATCGCTGGGAGATTTTGCAAATGTAACCTCAATTCTGCCCTTCCCTGAACTCTGAAAATGCCTCAGGCTGTATTTGTTCATAAAGGTGAATTTCTTTTTGAAGAGCGATTTGATTTAATTTTTGTTTTTCATGAAGCCTATTACTATGGGTGTAAAATTTTCCAGTATCCAGGGCTCTGTTTTCTCCTTCTGTGATGAGGGGACACACGGTATATTCATCTGCGATTCTCTGAGTGCCTGATTCCCAATCACAGTCACGCTTTTGGAAAGAAAAAACAGTTGCCGTTGGAAGCAAAATCTCTTTTTTAGGTTTTCATCAAGATCTGCCAACATTTACCACTTAATCCATTTGTCTCTCATGCTCCAAATGTATTTACTGACTCCCCAGCCAGAATCCAGTGAGCTACCTCTTTCAATTCCCTACTTGTATGGAGTTTAGAATTGCAAGAGGTTTTCGGAAACTATCTGATCCAACCACTTTATTTTACAGGTGGAACTCCAAGGTCTGGAAGAGGTGAGCCTTTCTCTACTGCTAGTAGTGACAGAGGTGAGCACCTGGCTCACCGTCCACCAGCCCAGTCTTTCCCCTGTCCTCTGCTGTCTGGGGTCTCCTGCTGAGATTGTGCTCTGAGAGCTGTCGATGGACTCATGACTGATTGATTACTAAAGACTCCAAAGGAAGAGGTAACAGGGAGGATACTGATTACGAGGTCAGGAGTTTTCTTTGATACTTCTGCAAATCAAGCCTTTCTCTCTTGATTTGTTCTCAGTGGAGACACAGTTCCAAGCTGCTAGGGACATATGATAATGACTTTGTACAAAAGGATACTAATATGTTAATCACCAAACACCTACTGAACGTGGAGTCTATTCCCAGCCCTCTGCTGGGTGTCATGAGTCATGCTGAAGGACAAGCCATGGCTCTTGACTCACAAGGATGGTACAATGTCTTTTGGGGTGGCACAGTTAAGCAACATCAAAGAAGAGCATAGGTAGTCAGAATTTCAGTTACATGGTGTGTACGCTATAGGAGTTTGGAGAGGAAGATGAGTGTGGTTGAGACTGTGGGCAGCTTGGGGACTCTTCATGGAAGAAATGGGATTTAGTAACAAACATCAAAAGACAGTACTAGGGTGCCCCCACCCACCCACCCTAGTCTTCTCTCTCCTGACCCAGTCATTTCCACATACCCATCTGTACACATACCCATCTCTGTTCATGATTTTCCAGAACAGCTCTGGTTTCAACTAAATCTCATTTTATTAAATCATATAATTTATTGTCAAACCAAACGTGATTTGATTTTTAATGTGATTTAAGACCTTTGATATACATTAGAAAGAAGAAAGTCTTTCATCAGAACAAATGGGACATTTTCTTTGGTTTGGAGAATGTGGTTGCAGTCTTCGTTATTTGTATTCACCAATTTCTAATTTTACCATGTTACATTTTCACATTTTACCATTTTCAGTGTGATTCCTCAAATGACATTTTATTTGATCATAAAAGCAAACTACAAGGAAGATAGGATATTGTTAATATTCCTGTTTTAGAGATGGGGTGACTGAGACTCAGCGAGGGTAGGGGCTTTGCTCAGACTTGTAAACTGAGGGGACATAGAGGAATTTGAACACAGACACTCTGAGTTCCAGCCCAGAGCTCTTCTTCACCAGTTTATTTGCTTAATTCTTTTAATTGATACTTCAGTCTGTGGTTCTTGTTCTTTCTTTTCCCTGAAGAATAAAGATAAAAATCAGTTAATAGAGTACTATCTTTGTAGAGTTATTAGAAGTAAATTCTTCAAAGTGTCAATGAAACTCTTGGAATGACAACAGTTGTTATTAGTTCCAGCCCTGGTTTTTGGTTGGCTTTAGTATGCCATGAATTGATCCTTTTCTGTAACTTTCTTTTCAGTTATGCTGAATCCAAGTACGTTTTCCAATTGTGAATTCTCTGATTCTTTCCCATTTCATTGTTTTTACGTAGGTTCCTAAGAAATTGAAAATCACTCATTACTTTTTATATTCATGGCAGATGGTGGCATATTTTTATAGTTTTCCAAAAAATCACCAATGTTACTTTCTGCTATGGTCGATGTTATAGACATGTGACATCTGAAACTAAAAATTAACATCACAGAATTATGTGCATTTTCAGTGTTCTCCAACATATATGATCTCTGAAGGCAATTTTTTCTCTTATAAAAAGTCATATAATTATTTCTTGTTTATTATTCCAGGCCAGTTGAATGACATACTTTAACTTTTTTTGTAGAGTCCTAAAGTAGGTGTGTGTGTGTGTGTGTGTGTGTGTGTAGTGTGTGCACACATTTGTGTTATGGGGACTAGAAGAGAAATTGAAAACCTGGTAACTGTTCTTGAAGAGCACACAGTCTCATTAGAGGGACGAAATATAACTTTTTTGCAAGTGCCGTTAGAAGTGATAGTCACCACTTGTTACGGTTAATTTTGGGGGTCAATTTGGCTACGGGATGCTAATCTAAACATTTTTTCTGGATGTCTCTGTGAGAGTGTTTCCAGATAAGATTGAGATTGAAATTGATAGATTCAGTCCACTGCCCTCCTTAATATGGGTAGACATCATACAAGCCACTGAGGGGCTGGATAGAACATAGGGCTGAGGAAGGAGGAATTCATCCCTTTGTTTCTGCCTCACTGCCTGAGCTGGGACATGTCATCTCATCTTCTCCTGCCCTTGGAATGGGATTTGTACCATCAGTTGTCCTGGTTCTTAGGCCTTCAGACTGACACTGAATTACACCACCAGCTATCCTGCTTCGCCAGCCTGCAGATGCAAACTGTGGGACTTCTCAGCCTCTATTGAGCTAATTTCTCATCATAAATCTTCTTTACATATATGTATATTTATATATTTACACCCTTCCCCCCATAGATTCTGTTTCTTTGGAGAACCCCGACTAATACACTTTTCATTTAGGTGGAATTTAGTCTTTCAAAATATAATAAAGTCATTCTGTGTAGCAAAAAGGCATGAATAAGATTTTCTTTGACCTCTTGGTAGTCTGGGGAGATTTCTCATTCAGTTCACAAACAATTAAGATACGAGGCAATGTGAAATGAGTGACTTAAGAAAAAAAAACATGTTCTAATGAGAGAAAGACATTTCTGACAGCTCGTCATGAAGCTCTTGGAAAAGTTTAAATTAAAAAAAAATCTTGAAGAATGGAAGGGTTTTTGATAGGTGGAATTAGAAAAAATGTACTAGCACGTAGAAAATTCCGGGTGGATGAGTGAATGAACAAACAAATGAAAGAACACGTGGTAGGAGTCAAGGTCTGCTCTGAGAACACACAACTGGGATACAAGATACGTGTGGTGTGAGGGGATAGCAGAGATCAGAACTTGTGCTACTCAGAGCTTTCTGTCACCATTCATGACTTCACTGTGACCAAAAAGCAGTGACTGCATTTATTGTCCATTTGACTTTTTAAGGAAATCATTGTCCAGATGAACTGACTGACTGACTGGTTTGAGGAAGGATGGCGAGGGCTTGGTGAGATGACTGATACTCATTCCTTGTGCTTACATTTTAGACTCAAATGATTCTATTCATTTATTCACCTATTTGAAAAAACTTCTAGTAATCCAGAAACGACTCCCTTTGTAGCCAAACACGAAAACGTGTTTTAATGTGTTTACCTTCATAAGGGGTCCATTCTGATCGGAGAACAGTGTGATGTTTGAGTGCTGATCCCATTTTCTGAAGCTGGGCGCTGTCCGGCAGGCATGCTCTAGGATGGCTGTTCTGACCATTCGGTGCCTGGCCCTGTCAGTTCTAAAATATTTTTCATATCCTCCTCAAATGCAGGTATAAGTGAAATACGTTGTACCACTTCAGGCCCAAACAACTCATTAAAAAAATGTGTTGGCGACATGTCATGATGAGTAATATGTCATATTATGCTGAATGGGGATAATTTTCATTAAAATTCTATTGCTCTGTGGGTAACTGCATTAGAAATTGACAGTGGTGAAATCATGTCTGATGCGTGAACAATGGAAACAGAGTATAAGTTGTTATTAGGATAAAGTGACTAAGGTGATGATAACGCATTGAAGTAGCTTCTCCCTCATGTGGCCTGTGGGAGGTTACATGATTTGTTTGAGGCCCTGGAGACAGATGGACTGGATTCAAATTCCGACTTTACCATTTGTTAGCTGAGTGACCTTGGACAAGTTCCTTAACTTTTCTGTAAAATGACCATGACAGTCATTCATATGTCTTAAGATTGTTCCAAGGATTAAGTAGCTTAATATATGGAAAGCCCTTAGTGAAGTTTTTGATATATATAGTAAGTGCTCAATCAATGTAAGCAATTATCATATTCTTATGATTACATTAATCTATTTGGAGTACAACTAGGAAGCACCTTGCTGTAAACTACACACACATAGAGATGGGGAACAAGGAATATTTGTCTTCTTATGATACCTTTTATAATTAAGCCATCATTTTGGTTATATATTAAGATCTTATTACCAAAGTATACTTGCAATTTTACTGAAATTTCCCAACTGAAGTTGGAGTTGCTTTTCTAACTTCACCCTCTACCCTCTCCTTCCCAGTGGTGATAGCTTGGCCTTTTGCAAAGTTGCTTTCAGTGCTTAAACTGCCAATTCATCACTCCCCAAATGTGGAAGGGAGTCTTCCCACCTTCACAGGAAAGACTGTCATGCTCTCTGTCACCCTGATGTGACATGGAATGCCCAGGTGGCTGATGTGGGAAACCCGAGCTTCCGACCAGTGAGCAGTATGCAAGGCGAAGCATCTAGAAGCCATTCTTGTGACAACAAGTGAAGGAAATGATCAACTTTCCCTGAGGGCAAAGCCAACCATCCTTGGAAACCAGGTGATGACGATTCAGTGTTCAAATTAACTCTCAGTAAACTCAGTTTAATGTTTTTCCTGGAAGAATGAACATTCTAGGAAGAAGGAACGAATGCCCAAAGGCTCTGAGATATGGCTTGTTTAGGAAGACGAAGAATTTTGTGCAGTTGGTACATAGATTAAAAGATTCTAAAGAAGACAGGAGAGAGTTATAATGTAGGAAGAAGCATGTTCAAGAATAGCAGCACTATTTACCAAATATTAATTGAACACCTACCATGTGCATCAGTAAATAAGGTGGTTACAACCTCCTGCTTTCACTGAGCTTATGGAACTTGAAGGACCTTGACTATCAGGCTAAGCAGTTGGGATTTTATTCTGTGATGATGGGGAAATGATGGAGGTATATTAAGTGACAAATGGCATGATTAGAAAAGCATTTTGAAAGATCATTCTGTTGGAGGGGTAGCCAATGGGAGGCTCATTGTCTAGAAGACTGCTGCAAATGTGCCCACAAGAGAAGGCAATGGCTTAAACAGCAGTGATGCAAAGCATAGATCTTTAGGAAGCAGAGTTGACAGCATGTGATGGCTAACTTTAAGTGGATGGTAAAATAGAAGGAAAAGATGAAGATAACTCTCAGAATTTTTTTTGCACAACAGGTTATATACTGAAGAAACAAGAGGATCGGTGACAAATAAAGCTCCTAGAAGCCCAGCACAGAGCTTGTTGCAGAGCATGTATCCAGTAATGCCAGCTGTGGTGAAACACATGCATAGTACTTGACGTAGAGTGGGGGCTTAATACCTATTAGTAGAGGGCAAGATACAGTCATTCCGTGCTTATTAAAGTATGGCAGATCTAGCTGGATCAAGGACAAAGCCTACATGTCATGGTCCCACATTCAAGAAGAAAACAATGCAGACGGAAGAGAAATTGAAAACATGTCACTATTGCTGAGTAATGCGCAGTTTAGTTGGAGAAACATATATACCCTTTTCAAGTGGCTTCAGAATCAATGGTCAATACTCTATTTGTTTGAGTAGATTTTAATCAGTCTTTCAAAATATAATGAGTAAGGAGGTCCTTCCATGTGACCAAAAGCTATAAACATACTCAGTACTTATGGGAGCTCAGCATTTATCAATTGGATCTCAATTTAAATCTGCTCACTATTGCAATTATTTCATTTTAGACTTTATCTGAAGAACAGCATTTTAGTCCCCTCTTCTGGGCTGGTATATGAGCTAGTTCCCAGTATTATTCTTTGGATGACTACACAATTCTCTCCTATCTGGAATGTTAGCCAATATTCCTATTTTGCCTTAGAGTTTGCAAAGTTCTTTCAGTCTTCACTAGTTACCTTGCCCCTCATTTGATGATTTTCCAATACCTGCTGATATCCTTTTCATGATTCCCTTGATTTTATTTTTCAAAATTTTATTGCTATTGGCTTTTCAAATGTTATCTTCTATTCACAATTAGACAAACGTTCCTGATGCCACAGTCATTCATTACATAAAAGGAATCAATCTAAGTGTCTAACAAAAGTTTTCTAGAACTTTCTGAATTTTTCTGTAATGCTACAAGTTCCTATGACAAGCCCCTGTTCTATAAGATGGAAGAGACTTAATCTCAGTCAACTTGGGGATACCCCTACATCTAGGGTCTAGAGGAGATCATAGCTTGATGTTTTTCCATATTGTCATCTTCCGAGAGGTCCACTGTCTGTTCAGTCTTTAGTTGTTAGTTCACATGGGTTCTTGCGTCTTCTCTCAGACTCTATAAGACCTCTCAAGTCTGGCAACTGTCTTTGAGTAGGACATGGAATTCAGCTGCTGGAGTTCTAAGAAGCTCAGTGAATCTCTAAGCTACATCTGCTCAGACCCAGCAGATAGTCACCATTCTCTGGTGTCTTGCCCACCTACTTAAAGCTTACGTGGAGCAAAGGGGCATAAGACCCTCTGCATCGTGGACCCTCTAAACCTACCTGGGCCTCCAGCCTTGCCCTGGGGTGGTGAGTGAGACAGATCATGGAACTCTCTCTCACAGGGACCCGTAATTTGGGTAAATACACATTGTTTTGTTTTTGACTTTTCTTTCCTGAGAGTATTTTGATTTAGTCTTTGGGGCCATAAGCCCTTCTCTGAGTCATCATGTCTGTTATTTGAAAATTTAATATTTTATGCTCTGAGTTCTGTTTATTTACATTTAAGGGCTTGGCTTTTTGAAATTCTAAAGAACCAACTCCCTTTTCCTTCCTTGCTTTCTTAGCATCGTCTGCTTCCTGAGGTGTTAATACAGAGTATGCCAACTGGGAGAAGAGGGTCAGGGTACTTGGAAACAGATTTAAAAAAAAGTTGTGGTTAAGATATCAAAATAGTATCTTGCCCCATGTGTCTTTGTCTTCTCTTTTCCAGCAAGCACTAGGCTGGTTACTACCAGGGAATCTAGACATGGAGAAGGTTTAGTTGCCACACTGTAAGATCTTTGTCAAGCTGATGTGCTGAGTGCCTCTTTCATAACAGTGATTTTCAAATGATGATTTCCACAAATTCCTAGGGGATGCTGACTCAGATTCATGGAGAGAGTTTGAAGATCTAGGAATTTTGTGAAAACATCTTCCTAGGTCTAGATCAGTGATTCTCAAACTTCATTGTGCATCAGAATCATGTACACGATTTGTGAAAGCAGATTGTTGGATTCCACCCACAGAGTTTTTGATCCAGTAGATGTGAGGCAAAGCCTGAGATTTTACATTTCTCATAAGTTCCCAGGAGCTGCTGCTGCTGCTCTGGGAACCCCATTTTCAGAACCACTTTTCTAATGAGTGGTTCTCACCCTTTGATGCATTTTCGAAGCATTTGGTTAGCTTTTAAAAATCTTAATGGTGAGAGGACACCTTATACTGAGTCTACTACCATCTCATAGGGTGGGACCCCAGGCATCAGTAATGTTTAGAACTACTTGGGTGATTCCAGTGTGCACCCAATTTGAGGACCAGTTCTTTAATCCTTAAATTCTCAAATTCCAATGAGTACATAGTCTATCTGGGGATTTGGTTAAAAGGCAGACTCTGAAGCAAAAGGTTTGAGTTTGGGTTTTTTTTTTTTTTGTTTTTACTTCTTGAGGTATAAGTTACATATAAGAAAATGCACTTTTTTTTTTCAGACAGGGTCTTGCTCTGTTACCTGGGCTAGAGTATAGTGGTGTCATCATAGCACATTGCAACTTCCAACCTCTGGGCTCAAGGGCTTCACCTTCCTCAGCCTCCTGAGTAGCTGGGACTACAGGCATGCACCACCATGACCAGCTAATTTTTCTAATTTTAATAGAGATAGGGTCTCGATCTTGTACAGGCTGGTCTCAAACTCCTGATCTCAAGCAATCTTCTCACCTTGGCCTCCATAGTGCAAGGATTATAGGCATAAGCCACCACGCCCGGCCACATGATGCATTATTTTTGAGTGAACAGTTCAGTGAGTTTTGGCAAATGTGCACTCCTATGTAAGAACACTATAATCAAGATATAGAACATTTCATTACTCTATAAAGTTTCCTCACGCCCCTTTAAAATCAATGAGGTCCACAATTTCTCACCTCCTAGCCCCAGAAAAATCACTTATCTACTTTCTGTCACTATAGATTAATCTTGCCTTTTCTAAAATTTCACATAAATGAAATCATACAGTATGTATTCTTTTATGTCTGGCTTCTTGCTCACTCAACAGAGATTCTGCTTTTCTAATAAGATCTCAGGTTTGTAGATCACAGTTGATTCTCCAAAGCAAGGCACTTAAGGATTTAGGAATATTTAACTTACAGCATTTATCCCAGAAACTTAAGCATGGTTTATATTTATTAAATAGCATGTACTAAAATGATTTTTATTTTTTAATATTGAATATTAAAAATCCGAGGCTGTGATGACTATAAGTTGTATGGGGAAGAAGTCAGGTGCAGCCTGTCCCAGGCATGGGAACCCTGGGATAAGAGGAGGTACATGAGTATTTGGGGAGGGACAGGAGGAGGCACAGTAAGACGTTGGGTGGTCAAGGTTTCATGGCTTCTGTGGTTATGCCAAGTCTCTGAACCCCACAAATGAAACAGGTTTGCCCTTGTTTTTGCTTTTACGCCTCTATATCCAAATGATAAGGTGCTTCTTTTCTTGGCTTTGACAATTTGGGGAATTGCAAAGCACAGGAGAACGTAAGATAAGATGCCTGCAACTGCATTTTAGAAAAATGATGTATGATCTCCATTTTATGACATCTAAACGAGGTCTCTTTTGGTTGTTTCCCAGGGTTGTGCCCACTGCTAACTTTAATACACCCACCTGCTTGTGCTCATCTTTCATCGTGTCACCAAACTTAAAGAATACTTTGTTTGTTTTTTATCTATCAGGTCCCTTGTTAGATGAGAGTATATTTTAGATTTCTTATTAAATGGCAACAGTTATTTCTGAAGGTTGATAATTTATAGCTTCGGTACAAGGAAAAAAACTGCAAGGGGTTGGTGGGAGAAATAAACCTTTTGTTTTATTATGCTCTGGGAACTGATTATGGGCATAAAAAAATAAAACAACTCATACATCCACCAGAGCTTATTGTATTATCAGGTAATACACCTGCCTCTCTGATAAATAGGACTCAGTAGAACAGTTAATAAAAGCCCGAGAGTTATTCGGTGCAGAAATACAACAGTATAAAGCTACTCAAATGCAGTCTACAGTGATTTTTTTTTTTTCATCATGAGAAAGGACTTGAAAATTCTAACAGTAATTGAAGGCGATGTTTTTCTCACCATCAGAACAGAGGGAGGACATTTCACATTTCACATGGAATCTTTCAGGGAATCTACGTCCCAGGAGCTGGTTACTTTTGCAAACACACAAAAATAATAATGTGCCCCAAATCACACTCGTGCATAAATCTGAGTCTTTACAAAGTTCTTCCACACACATGGAGTTCTTCCACTCTTTGGATTCTGATAACCATGTGAGTTTGGCTGTGCAGCCATCATTCACATTGGCTGATGGAGCGGTGAAGCCCACAGACATGAAGGGACTCACTCAGGTACCAATGCTCCTGTAGGCAGAGTTGTCTCTGGACTGCCAGAGCCAGCCACTGTCTCCACAAAGTGAGAAATAAATGTTTGCGATGGACTCAAAAATATTTGTGGCACTGTGTTTCTTAAAACGGTAGATCACAAAATTCTTGGGCTAGAAGTCCCAGCAGCAGACTATTGTGACAGCCACTCTGCCAGCAGGAAATGCCTGTCCAAATGAGTCAGGAGACCACTGTCGATTTGGCTGTAGATGAGCAGGAGTTCCGGGGACCCTCTGTCACTTTTGGCGACTCTTTTCACAGTTTTCTCTACCTCTTTTTTCTTTTGCCATGAAGTTCTTAATATCTGAATGACATAATTTTTACTTCTTACAGATTTTTTTTTCCTTTTTTCATTTTCTTCCTTTTAATTTGGAAAATAACTGCATGCTATAAATCGGATGCTGTTTGTTGTCGCCAAAACTCATGTTGAAGTTTTATCCCCAAAGTGGCAGTGTTGGAGGTGGGCCTAGTGGGAGGTGTTTGGGTCATGGGGACAGATTCCTCATAAATGGATTAATGCCCTCTCTGAGGGGGTGAGTGGGTTCTGGTTCTCAGAGGTATGGATTAGTCCCCATGAGAGTGGATTGTTTAAAAGAGACTTCTTGGTTTCTCTCCCCTTTCCTCTCTCATCATGTGAGCTCTTTGCACAAGCCTGCTCTCTTTCTGCTGTTTGCATGAGTGGAAGCAGCATGAGGTCTTCACCAGCAGCTAAGCAGATGATGGCGCCATACTTGAACTTTCCAGTATGCGGAATTGTGAGCTAAACAAACCTCTTTTCTTTATACCTAGCTTCAAATATTCAGTGATAGCAATACAAAACAGACAAAGACACTGCTCATGATGCTCCAAATACAATTCTTCAGGTAGGTGATAAAAATAAAGGCACCTTCATGTATATACACCACATTTTCCTTATCCATTCACTTGTAGGTGGACACTTACGTTGATTCCATACCTTGGCTATTGTGAATGATGCTGCAATGAACGTGAAAGTGCAGATATCTCTTCAATGTAATAATTTCAGTTTCTTTAGTTATATATCCAGAAGTGGGATTGCTGGTAGTTCTATTTTTGGTTGTTTTTTTCTATTTCTTACAACTTTATTTTTTTATTTCAATAGATTTAGGGGGTACAAGTGGTTTTTTGATACATATTGCATTTGATGTATTTTTTGATAAATTGCATAGTAGTGAAGTCAGGGCTTTTAGTGTGCCCATCACCTGAATAGTATATATTGTACCCAATTGGTAATTTCAATCGCACACCCCTCTTTCATCCTCCTGCCTTATGAGTCTCCAGGTCCATTATACTACTCTGAATAACTGTGTATACCCATCGCTCAGCTCCCACTTACAAGTGAGTACATGCAGTGTTTGTTTTTCTGTTCCTGAGATATTTCAATTAGGATAATGGTCTCCAGTTCCATTCAAGTTGATATGAAAGACATTATTTCATTCTTTTTATGGCTGAGTAATATTTCATGGTGAATATATATAACAAATTTTCTTCATCTACTCATCAGTTGATGGGCGCTTAGATTAATTTCATAGTTTTGCAATTGTGAATTGTGGTATAATAAACATATTCATATATGTGTCTTTTTGATATAATTACTTCTTTTCCTTTGGGTAAATACCCAGTTGTGGGATTGCTGGATCAAATGGTAGGTCTACTTTTAGTTCTTTGAAGAGTCTCCATACTGTTTTCCATGGAGGTTGTACTAGTGTGCAGTCCCACCAGCAGTGTATAAGTGTTCCTTTCTCTCTGTATCCATGCCACATGAATTGTTTTCTGAATTTTTGATAATGGCCATTCTGTCAGGGTAAGGTGTTATCTCATGGTGGTTTTAATTTGAATTTTTCTGGTGATTAGTGATGTTAAGCATTTTTTCAAATGTATATCTTTTTTTTTTTTTTTGAAAATGTCTATTCATGTCCTTTGCCCACTCTTTAATGGGGTTATTTGTATTTTCTTGCTGATGTCTTTGAGTTCCTTATAGATTCTGATTATTAGTCCTTTATAGGATATATATTTGCGAGTATTTTCTCACATTCCATAAGTTACCTTTTTACTCTGTTGGTTATTTCTTTTGCCGTGCAGAAACTTTTTAGCTTAATTAAATCCCATTTATTTATTTCTATTTTTGTTGTATTTGCTTTTTGGGTCATAGTCATAAATTCTTTGTTTAGGCCAATGTCCAGAAGAGTTTTTCCTAAGTTCTCTTCTAGAATTTTTATGGCTTTGTGCCTTCCATTTAAGTCTTTAGTCCATCTTGAGCTAATTTTTGTGTATAGTGAGAGATAGGGATCTCATTTCATTCTTCTGTGTGTGGATTTCCAATTTTCCCAGCACCATTTATTGAATAGGTAAATAGGTAGACCTTCACCATTGTATGTTTTTTCTGGTTTGTCAAAGGTCCATTGGTTGTAGGTGTATGCTTTTATTTCTGGGTTCTCTATTCTGTTTCATTGATCCATGTGTTTAATTTTATAACAGTACCATGCTGTTTTGATTAATGTAGACGTGTAGTATCATTTGAAGGCAGGTAATGTGATGCCTCCAGAATTTTTTTTTTCTGATTAGGGTTGCTTTGGCTCTTCTGGTTCTTTTTAAATTCCATATGAGATTTAGGATTGTTTCTTCTAATTCTGTGAAAAAGGACATTGGCATTTTGATGGGAATTTCACTGAATCAGTAAATCACTTTGGGCAGAATGGGCATTTTAACGATATTGATTCTTCTAATCCATGAGCATGGGACGTTTTCCCATTTGTTTGTGTTATCAATGATTTCTTTCATCAATGCTTTGTAACTCTCCTTGTAGAAGTCTTTCACCTCCTTGATTAAGTATATTTCTAGTTGTTATTATAATTATAATTATTATTTTGCAGCTATTGTAAATAGTATTGAGTTCTTGATTTGATTTCTTGGCTTGACTGTTATTCATGTAATGATTTGTGCACATTAATTTTGTAAGCTGAGACTTTATTGAATATATTTAGCAATTCTAGGAGTCTTTTGGATGATTATTTAGAATTTTTCAGGTATAACATCATATCTTTGGCAAACAGGGATAATTTGACCTCCCCTTCCAGATTTGTATGTCCTTTATTTCTTTTTCTTGCCTTATTTCTCTGTCTAGGACTTCCAATACTATATTGAATAGAAGTGGTGAAATGGGTTTCCTTGATTTCCTCTGGTTCTTAGGGAGAATCCTTTCAATTTTACCCCATTCAAGATGATGTAAACAATCGTATGTGGCTTATATTATTTTGAGGTATGTTCTTTCTATGCCTAGTTTGTTAAGCATTTTTATCATGAATGGATGCTGGATTTTATTAAATGCTTTTTCTGCATCTATTGCAATCATCATATGGTTTTTGTTTTTAATTCTGTTTATATGGTGAATCACATTTATTAAATCAATATTGAACATATATTGAACCATCTTGCATCACTGGGATGAAACCCATTTGATTGTGGTAAATTACTTTTTTGATGTGCTGTTGGATTCTGTTTGCTCATATTTTGTTAAGGATTTTTGCATCAATGTTCATGAGGGATGTTGGTCTGTAGTTTTCTTTTTTTGTTTTGTCTTTTCCTGGCTTTTCTATCAGGATACTGGCTTCATAGAATGAATTAGGGAAGATTCCCTCCTTCTTGATGTTATGAAACACTTTCAGTAGGGTAGATGTGAGTTCTTCTTTGTCTGTCTGGTAGAATTCAACTGTGAATATGTCTGGTCTTGGGCTTATTTTTGTTGTTGTTAGGAGATTATTTTATTACTGATTCAATCTTGCTACTGTTCACGATTTCTGTTTCTGCCTGATTCAAGCCTGGAAGGCTGTGTGTTTCCAAAAATTTATCCATTTCCTGTAGATTTTCTAGTTTGTGTGTATACATGTTTGTAGTTGTCTCTGATGATGTTTTGTATTTCTGTGGTATCAGTTGTAATGTCTCCTTTTTCATTTCTGATTGAGCCTATTTGAATCCTCTCTGTTATTTTCTTGGTTAGTCTAGCCAGTGGTCTGTGAATTTTGTTTACTTTTTCAATGAACTAATTTTTTGTTTTATTGATCCTCTGTATTTTTTTTTTTTTTTGGTTTCAATTTTATTTAGTCCTGCTCTGAACTTTTTTATTTTTTAGATTTAAAAAAATTCTATTTTAATAGATTTAGGGAGTAGAAATGGGTTTTTTGTCAGATGGATAGTAGAGATGCATAGTAGAGATGCATAGAGATGCATGCTCTACTATGCATTTTTGTCAGATGCATAGTAGAGAATTCTAGGCTTTCAGTGTACCTACCTATCTCTTGACAAGTATACATTGTACCCAGTAGGTAATTTTTTATCCCACACCCTCCTCCTAATCTCACACTTCTGAGCCCCCAATGTCCATTATGTCACTCTGTATGCCCATGCATACCCATTGCTCATCTCCCACTGATAAGTGAGAACATGCACTATTTGGTATTTTGTTCCTAGGTTATTTCAAGCCGTGTCCTGTGCCCATTTTTGTGGATGTGGAAACCACAGCTAGAGAGGTCAAGTGACTTGCTCAGAATATACAGTGAGCTGATGTCTGGGATTCACCTCCAGGTTTTCTGTCCATAAACCTACTGCACTTCCCAATTCTAGGTTTTGGTTTGTTTATTTATTTTTAAATTATTTCCTTTTTACTTGTTTGTTTTCTTTGTCATCCAAACAATGCCTATTTCATGCTCATGTTTGTAGGTATTTCTTTCTCTCTGATTATTATTTTTTCTTTCTTCTTGACACTGTGGTCTGTACATAAAGAATTTTGTGGCAGAGAAATGGAAATTGTTATATTAGGCAGTAAAGGAAAAATAAAATTTTAATTATAGACCCTGGAAGCTTTTTGTTTTTCTCCATGGCTACCCCCAGAATTATCAACTCTGATGCCCATGTAGCCATTGTGCCTAGACTACCTGTATTAATTTTCTGGGGCTGTCCTAACAGTGCCAGAAACGGGGTGACTTAAAACAACATACATTTATTGTTTCACAGATCTGGAGGCTGGAAGTCAGATATCATCAAGGTGTTGGCAGGGCCACGTTCCCCTGAGGCCTCTAATGGAAGGTTTTTCTTTGCCTCTTCTAGTTTCTGGTAGCTCCAAGCATTCTCTGGCTTATAACAACATCATTCTAATCTCTGTCTTTGTTTTTTGTATAACTTTCTGTGTGTCTCTGTCTACACATGGATTTTTCCTCTCCTTATTATGATGCCAGTATGTTGGATTAGGGTCTACCCTAATGACCTCATCTAATGACCTAATGACCTCATCTTAATTTAATTACATCTGCAAGACTCTATTTTCAAACAAGGTCACATTCCCAGGTACTAGAGGGTAGGACTTAAGCATATCTTTTTAAGGGACATAATTCAATTCATAATACCGCCCTTCTTGAACCAAAACTTTTTCTTCTTTTTTGCTCATAACTTTTTAGCACAGCTTAGATGGCTAATATTTCAAAAGGAACGTTAGTGAAGTTTAAGTGGGAAAATAACAGCACTATTTCCAAAGAACTAGTTCTAGTAAAATGCAGCAAAGAGTTCTTTGTGCCAAGATAATCAGATTGTGAGGGACCATGTCAGGGATGCTGCTGCTTTCTCTCCCTGCCTGGGCTCCTTGCCTGTTTCACAGATAAGGCCTGTGGGAGCCATCTTGTTTTTCTAAGACTGGAAGCTCTTGTTCTTCGATATATCACCCTGTTCACAGTCAAATCCCAACTTCCCCAAACTAATCCTTTTCTCTCTTTCCAATGGTCTTTTCTAACTAAGGACATTTCACTGAGTTCTGTGGGAGGAATCCATCTCAGTCACCATTAATTGATACATACAAGTCTAAAGTGGATGTTCTTGCTTTCTTCCTTACCCTTATTATAAGCATGGTTTCTTCTGGAGAGTTCTGAGATAATATGTCTGGTTCTTTCTCTTTTTTCCCCCCAGCTTCTGCTGTAAGTCTATGTTATAATACTGAAGAGAATAGGCCCCCTCTTATCTAATGCAATTGGAACTGGTAGTTGTAATTAAAAAAATGAGTTGGATTATACAAATGATATATGCATATGATTTTAAGATAAACATAAGTGAATGCTAATTTAATAAAATAAATAATTTTGCATTGCTTAGAAGAAGAAATCTAATTTTTGTAGATGGTCCAATAATTTTTAATAATTATGATAACATTAACTCAGGTTTTTCAATACAAAAACTAATTGTCGTGTATCTTTATTTGCTCTATTAATAATTTTTGGCTGCAGTCTTGATTCCAATACATCTAGTACTCCTCCTTCTTCCTCTTCTTTAGGTTCACTTGTTTCTGTCATGATGGTATAATTTCTGTATCATCCATGATTTCAATTTCTGATATATAATCTCCATTGATTCATTTGTTCTTTGTTATTAATATCTTCCTTTAGTAAGTCACATATTGGGTGGACTACTCTCACATTTTTCCTTGCTAGTTCTGAATAAATGAGTATCTTGTCCTTTTTTTTCAACATAAAAGTTACCCATCACTTACTATACAAGTTTTAGTTCTGATAATTTTTTGACATATGGTAATCTTTTGATTTTATGGCCATAGATTTTAGGTTGGAGTTCTACTTCAACTTTATTGCATTTGCCATATCCATAAGACATCCTTCATTATTTACAATCTTGATTGGAGAGTGGATCTAGAGTTAAAAATGTATCATCATTAATTTCCTGGTCTTGATGATGTAAAGTTATTATCATTGGGAGAGCCTGGGTGAAGGCTACATGAAATATTCTATATATTTTCATAATTTTTTATGAGCCAAACTATTTCAAAATGAAAAACTTAAGAATTGGATCTGGAACTTGAGGAGCCATGTGAAGACTTCTGAATGCATTGTTATTCTGAATTTTTGTGTATTTTACACAAAAACTTTTACAGATATCATATTGAAACCTATTTCAACATCAGTTTTTAGAATCTCACTTTTATTTTATTATAGAGACTCCTCTAATCATTTAAGTTAATTTCTGAGAAACATTTTTCACTCACTAGTAAATAATAATAAATAAGGCTGTAATTATAGTCAGAAGTACAATGGGTGTAAATAGATTTATATACAAGCAGAATTCAACATGCAGCCAAGCAGGGGCTGGAGTACTTGCATGTTCTTGACATGCTATGACTTGCTATAGGAATTTATTCATGTTTTCCAGAGCAAATAGAGAGTATAAATTTATCGAGCAATCTAATTATATGCAAGATAGTTAAGAAAGCTTCTCCTGTACCACAAGTGTATAGTCATTCAATGGCAATTCCCTCAGACTTACTGTTCTCACGGACAAGGAAGAAATGAAGGACCCAAGAGTTATAGTGTTATAGTTATAGTGACTTCCTAATGACATGGCAACTCAGAGGCTGCATTGGAGTTAGGACAAATTTTTCCATTCTCTGAGTTCATGAATACTCTTATACTGGTATCTTTTGTTAAGATCCTGCATGAACAGTTCTACAGGAAGTGTGGGATTCTTTTTCACCAAATTAAATTTGTAGCTGGGTGACAACACTTTAGTTTGAGGAAATTTGTTTGTTCATTTGTTTTTTGCCTAAAGGTATGATTTTTTGCTTGATCTTAAAACTATATTTAGGTTTGAAAGCTAGACATTATAGAAAACTCTTCTCATCACACTGAAAAAGAATTTTAAGCAGTTTTGAAGTCCATTGGGCTTCCACATCAATTATTCTGGTCTCCTTTCACTGAACATTAAACATCTCTAGCAGAGATGAATTGCTTCTTGTGAGGTTTCACTTCCATTTTGTTTTAGTAGGATTTATACTGCTGCCTTTTCCAGGCTGTTGAGTTCTCTTTTCTGAGAATTCCCAGGAAGAAGAGCAATGGGACAGGAAATAGGAAAAATCTTGGGGATGTGTGTGAAAAAGTAACAGGAAATACTGTGTGGGAAGCCCAAAGTTTTATACCCTCTCTCAAAATAATTTGGTAAAAACCAATGTCTTATCAAAGACCAATGTACAGAACATTTTACCAACAATAGCATACATAGGTCTTCCTGTTTATTTCTAGCATTGCCCCGATCTGTTTGCACAAAGATATCTAAACATCATCTAAAAGTGAAAGGTTCACTCAGACCATTATCTAGATGTTTAGAGCATCTGGATTGGGAACAGAGCATTTCTCCAAGGTTGTAACCATCCTCCTGAAGTAAACAAACATGCTGCATTGTAAAATAATCTGGGGAATTGTAGTTTAAGTGAAAATCCAAAAGCTCTCTACTGTAGATTTCTCATAAACCTAGCTGCTGCTGAGTTCATTGAGAATCTCTAAGAAGAGATGACAGTCTAAAGCACTTCTCAATTGCAATTGTTCTGAGAACTTTTAGAAATTACTTAATATCTCTCGAGATTAATATTGCAAAGAGATTAGTTAGGAAATGCTGATTTTCAAACAACTTCAAGGGACATGATTTTCCCCTCTCTGATTCTTAGGCAATACCTCAGAGAAAGAGGAACAAATACTTTGGAAATTATTTTTACTATTACTCCTTCTCATTTTCAGGAAAAGTAGGTCATTATTTGTCACTATCCCAAATGCAAGCACTACTTTTAACATGTTTTCTGCATGACTTCTTGTTAACTAGATGCTACAGCTAATTGGATGTGGTGGTTCATCAGTCTGATATTTTGTTTTCTAAAAATTACCTCTCAAATGGCATGATTTTCATACTCAAAGGCTAACCCCAACTTTGTAAGTTATTTTAAAGATGGTATTGTACATATATTTGCCAGAATCTTTCATGAAAAATAATAAAAGTGTGTCCTAGTAGAATTGAGTTAGAATCTGAAAAAAACAATTTTTTTATACTACTACTGTTGGGGAATAGTAATGAATTAGATGTTGTATATTTGACGTTATTTCATAGGGTTATGTTTGGCAGAATGGCAGGTGGATGGAAGGTTATGGTTTGGCAGGCTCTACTATAGCAGAGTATAATATAAAAATTTTATTCTATATTTAATTTGCATTTGTTAGTTCTCATAATTTTTAAGAGTTAACTATAATAATGTATAGTTGTTGACATTTTAAATCTCTGATGGTGCAGGTGAAATAATGGGAATAGCAAAATTAATAAAGTGTCTGGCATATGTTGAGTTTGGAATGAGCTCAAAAAATGTTTACTTTCTGAAGAAAATTAATACATTATAAATAACCAGTAGTCCTCCTGTATTCCAGAAAGCCCCTTTGCTCAACTGGGGAAGTTCATTTAAAAACTGCTGGTTCCACCAGGATGGCCTTGACATGTGCTGAGAAAGGTGGTTTTAATTAAAGCTATAATGTTTCATCAACTGAACTTTGTTTATTGCTTCATGGATCTGATTTATGAAGAGCAGGGGATGCATAAATTCTTAAATGTGAAACTTGGGTTGGAAGAATTAGAGGAAAAATTAATTTTACACTGTAATCAGGAGCATAAACATATTCGCTTCTGTCTGGAACCAAATATAAACTTGGTTTCTGCTAGTGAGAAAACCAAGGCTGTTGCTACACAATTCCAACAGAGTTGCTTGTCTAAAAGCATAAAATCATAACATCTGTATAACATGCTAAGTTCTGAGCATTTCTAGCTGACTTAGTACATATATATGCTACAAAACCCACTAGAACTAAAAACTATGCTCATTCAACGTCACAAGTTATCTCTATAGCTCTTAGCAAAGCTTGACCAGTCTGGTTCCCTGTGATGTTTAAAATGTCAAAACCCACTGGGATTTATTAAAAGTTGACCATTTGCATAATGCCTATGGGTTGACACTATCTGAGTTCCAAGCAAAATGATTGTACATATAAATTATTTAAAGAAAGCCAATCCTGTAGGTTGGCTGACAGCATGATGCTAGAACATCTGAATGACATGGGAGGTTTTAAGCATTTCCAGCTTAGAATTTAATGATTAAATTTAATTTAATGACTACACATATAAATTATACAAAGAAAGCCAGCCCTAGAAAAATGTGTGTGTGTTTGTGTGTATCTGTGTAAGATAAATGAAGGCTAAAGCCCAAGATGCAGGGTCCTTTCTACCGGCAGAGACTGGGTCCAGGGCTTTTGGATTGATTTCATTCTTTCTGGTGGTGAGAAGAAATATTTCTGAAGTGTCATCACTGAGGTGTTCTGTTCTGAGCAGCAGAATTTCCCCTGAGTGTTCAAAGTGCTTAAAAATTAATTCTCAAGAATCCTAAGGGAAATTATGTTAGTGTGTCTTTCTCTCCAACTCTACTGGTAAGTCTTTAGGGGCAAGACCACTGTCTCAGTCAGCTTTGTGTGCTCAGTATGCTGTGCATGCTTAACAAATATTTGTTGTAGGAATGAATGGACTGCTGGTCAATAAGAAAACAGTATGTAATGGCAATTGCTTCCCCTACTGATACTAGAGCAAGGTGCTTCTCAAATCACGTTGTAGTCAGTGTGGTCCTGGGGCACCTGTGTTCTGAAACATTGGGGGACTTTCTAAACATGTGCATTCCTACTGAAACAGACTCTCTGAAATTGAGCCTCATAACCCCGTGTTTTTAGCGAGCTCTCTCACACAGGTGATTCTTGTACAGACTGGGGTTGCCAACCACTGTCTTAGTGATTGTGTACCTCTACTTCCCATCTCCATGCAAAATAATCATCAGTGAGACAACTTGTGGAGTTACCTTTTTGAGTGTTAAATTTTCTATATTCACTGCAACCAGATAAGGAGAGTGATAGCGACCATATGACTGTAATATCCTTCAGCTAGGAGTCACTAGAATGTGAGATCTGTGATCAAATCTTACAAATAAATTTCTGACTTGTGTTGTAATGCAAAACATTATCAAATAGTTAAAAATGAAACAATTTAAAAGTGAAATCTCAGAGGTGGGAGGCAAGAATGCTGACTAGAGAGATATTGCTTGATAGACTGGCCAGAAGGGAAGGTAGGATTTCAGATAAAGTAGAAGGAAGAGGAGACTTAGCTCAGGTGTGGATCATAGAGAGAGTTACCAGAGATTGCCAGGGACCTCATGGAGGAAAATTGTGAAGCAAAGAAGGAAGAAAATAAAGGAAAAATGATGTCAGTGAGGATTGAACCCACAGAGATTGGAGCCCAGTGAAGGGGTAAGGAGGATCCATCTTTCCCTCCCCCCATGCACCTTAGTGATTAGCAGGCTACCAAGTTTCTTGGAGGCTTTTCTATACCCACAAGCCCAGACATGTGGCAAATGCAGAATAGTTGGGGGAACTTGCGTGATAACAGAGCTTGGACATTCCGCATGGGGTTCCCCTCCAAGGACAGTGAACAGAGGCCAGGAAGCTGGCTTTCTTCTCTTCAGATGCTTTTCCTCCCCCTCCCATCAACTGCAACTGGGAAAGATGTTTGAGCCAAGAATTTGGTGAGTGGCCACCTCTCTCCAGTGAGCATGTGCTATAGGCTGATGTTTCCAGGGAGAGTGGGACCCATGTCTTTCCCCTTGGGGACCTGCAGTGGACCTGGGGGCCTGAATCTGGGAGCTCTCTGCCTGCAGGTGTTTCACAGAGATGCATGCCAGTGGGTCAGATATGCAGGCCTGGGGGAGGTTTGAGAGCTGGACTCAGGTGGCGAGGACGCCCACATGGACAGAACTGACAGGAGAATACTGTGGGGTTCTGAGACGTGGTGACCTGGGAGAGCACCCACCCTTCCCCACAAGAAAGCTGTACTATTGGCTTAGGGCAGGTCCTCCATCAGGGAAGACCCTAGCCCAGCACCATAGCAACCAAAAGTTTAGGCTCCTCCACCATGAACAGCCCTCTGAGTTTAAAGAGCCTGCCCTCAGTTTCTTACAAGCAGCTCCTGCTAATGGCCAGGAAAGCAACCTCTGAGCCCTTCTGGGGCCTTGCAAAGCCTTCCAGGCTCCTGCAACCTAACCACACTCTGCTTCACTCCTTCACACACCTCTCCTGTGGTGGAGATCAAGCAACCCCTTGTGAGCCCCAGGGCTCTTCCCAAAGGTGGGGCACTCAAGTACTCCACCTGAGGGACTAGAGTTTACCACAGGCAAAAAAAAGAACATCGCAGCAGTTGGCTCTTTCAGCAAGCATCAACCCCTGAGAGGGAAAACAACTCTATAGCTCATCGCAGCATCTACCAACTCAATTAAACAGTGTGGCTGATTCTTACTCACAAGTACCACCCACCACCTAGGAGATTAAGCTGGGGGACCCATTATAATTCATACAACAGCAGGATAGAGGCAACCTGAGGGAACATTGTTTTTTAGGAGAGAAACAAAAGAGACAAGGAGCTCAATCTGTGAGGGCTCTCCCTCTTCCACTGCAGACCTTTGAGCTGATTGGGGAGTTGCTCCAAGTCTATGCAGAGACATTTCACCAGGAAGTAGGTGTAGTAAAGATCTGGTGCCCTGCCAATACCAGGCTTCCTCAACTGATGACATCCTGATCTCTCTGGTGTACAGAGCCAAGTCTGCTCAGAACCCAGCCATCCAGCAGTTACCTTAGCATCACCCCCACTGGGCCATGGAGGGAACAGATCCCCCCCTGTGTTGAGCTCTGTAACTGGCTGTTGAGCATGCCTCCTCCCTGGCATGGAAGCTGAACACAGGGTCTGCCTCAGATGGCACAGGCACCACTTCAGAAGCCTTGGGCAACTGCCTCAGTGGGTGCTAGGTGTTTCAGGAGAACCTTGCTCATCCAGTAGCTCTGGATGGATCCTAGGCCACAGAGAGAAACCCCTATCTGCATGACTGGGCATCATTAGTCCCCATGCTGATGGAGCAGCCCCCGCATATGGGCAGCTCTGCCCCAGAAATTCTCTCAGCAAGCTCTCACTGTACCTGAGTCCAAGCCTTTGCCCCTGTAGCTCCAGGGCTGTGCCAGGCTTAGGATTCTACCCCTTAAACTCCAGTGTTGTGCGTGAACTCCAGGATTCCCAAACTGAGAATCCACCACTACCACTGAGCCAGCAGGACATCCCTGAGATGGAACATTTCATCAGGACCTCCCAACCCTGAGCAGCTGTCACTCTTGGAGTTAGTTCACGAAAGTACCCAGCAAAGGTGAACAGGAGCCCTGCATACCTGCTAACCCAGAGCCGAGAGAAGAAAAGCTACATGGGAAGAAACCAGCAAAAGAACCCTGGCAATGTGAAAAAACAAAATAGTGGACTCTACCCACAAGGAAATTGCCAAAATGACAGAAGTGGAATTCATAATATGGATAGCAAATAAGATGATTTGAATTGAAGAAAAACTTGAAAACCAACAAAAAGAAGCCAAAAACATTTCAGGAAACCAATGAAAGAAATAAAAAAATTCACTAGAGAGCTAAATAACATAAGAAAGGATAAAATAAAATTTAAAGAAATGAAAGAGTCATTAAGGGAATTTCAAAATGCAGTTGAAAGCTTTAAAAACAGTCTAAACCAAGGAAAAGAAACACTCTCAGAGCTTGAAGACAAGGCTCTCAAGATAACCCAGTCACTCAATGAGGCAGAAAAGAGCATAAAAAAGTCTGAGCAATCAATGAGAGAGATGAGATTATGTGAAGCTTCCTAACATTTGAATTACAGATATCCCTGAGGGTGAAGAAGAAAGAGCTAAAAGCGTGGAAAACCTATGTGAAGAAATTATTGAGAAAAATGTCCAGACATTACCAGAAATTCAGACATATAGGTGCAAGATGGACATCTAACACCAGGAAGATTTATAGCAAATAGGTCGTCTTCAAGATGCATAGTAATCAACCTGGCCTAACTTAAAATGAAGAAGAATATTCTGTCATTGACAAGACAAAAGGATCATATAACCTACAATTGAAAAGCCATCAGGCTTACTGGAGACTTCTCAGTAGAAAATTTACAAGCGAGAAGGGATTGGATCCCCATCTTCAATCAACTTAAACTGAACTGCCAGCCTAGAATTTTGCGTCCTGCAAAACTAAGTTTCACAACAAAGGAATTAAGTCCTTTCCAGACAAGCAAACACTGAGGGAATTTGTCATGACCAGACTTGCTCTTCACGAGACACTCACAATAGCATTATATACAAATCAGCACAACAGATACCCATCAGTGTAAATTCACCTAAGTGAAGTATCACAAGAATGGAAAAACAAACATCATATGTACTCTCTATTAAACTGGAACTAACTGATGAGCCCCCAAGTGCATATAGAGAAGCAAAACTCAGTGGAAAGCAACCATGGGGGAGAAAGGATTATGGGAGAGGAATAAAACAAACTGATGGGTACTATGAATAATATTTGTGTGATAGGCACACCTATAGCCAGGACTCAAGCATTACGAAAATGATCCATGCAACCTAAAACATTTGTACCCCCTTAACATTTTGAATTAAAAAAAGATGCAATCTCTTAAAAAATTTAAATATTTAATGTAACAAATAGAAAGTTTCTGATATATATATATATAAGCATTTTTTCCCAAATTAGTCTGCTTCATTTTACCAAGGTAATGCAGGTATATGAGTAAAATAGTGAAGATGTACTTTTATTTCTATACAGTGTTGCTTCTCAGATAGCATCCCTTTTAGTCATTTTTTTATGTCTAATATTTACCTCTTTTAGCTAGGATGTATTTGTCTACAAACACCAGGATACCCAACAAAAATGACCGCTTCAATAATTTAGATACTTATTTTCTCGCTTCAATAAAAAAAGACTGAACATAGGGTATTCTGGCTCTTGCTCAGCCCTTAAACAATTTAACAAATGATCCAGTCTCTTTCTGGTGTCTAGTGTTACTATGCTTCATTTATTCTTTTCTTTATTTTCCTTGTTACCTCATGGTCACAAGATGGCTACCATTACTCCATTACCTTGCATATGCTCCAGGCAGGAAGAAGAACAAAGAGGTCTTGTTTTGCACTTTGTAACTTTTATTGGGAAACCAACTGCTTTTCCTGGAGGATCCCATTCGCCTTCCTTTTGTACATTGTTGTCTAGAACTGGGCCAAATAAATGGCCACCCCTTACTGGGGCAATCTTTAAGGGGAGCTTATTAAAAGGGAAGCTTGCTTCAAAGTGAGATTATTAAAAACTGGCTTTGCACTAGGCCATAAGTGCAGAAAAAGGGTCTCACTCAGAGTGGTGAAGTCCACCCTAACAGCCTAGTTTTCTACTGGCCGGTTTGTTTTCTCTAGAGAGAAAGTCTCTTGTACTGTTCTTGTCATGGTGGTGGGTGTTTCTCCTGGAATATCATGTCAGACAGTGAGCATGTGCTCATAAGGACATGGTAGTGTGTGTGTATGTTGTGTGCATGTGTGCATGCATGTGTGTGCATGTGCATGTGTGTCTGTGTGCATATGCAAGGGGCTGTGTGACATGGATCACTGACTGACCCCATGGCTGGTCGACAGAGTTTCAGTGTGTGTCCCCTCTTTGGGGCACTTCTTCCCTGTCCATTTTCCTTGCTGACTCAGGGTCTGGAATTTCTGGGGGCTTCTATGGGGCAGATGGGCTCTTTCTCTTGGTTATAATCTTCTGCTTACTCTGGGCTTCCTAGCTACATTTTGCCCGCCTAAAGACTTCCATCATTTTTCTGCCTTTCAGAAATTTGTTGCTATCTCTTGTTTGCAGATGGTCCCTTCTTATTCTTTTTGTGTTTGGCTTTAATTCTATCACTTTCATTTTACTGGAACATAAGAGTAAAGTGGCAGGAAAGCTTTTGTGCTAACTTCCATTTTGAACTCAGTATTACCTCTTTTTTTTTAAGTTCATTTATTTCAATAGATTTAGGAGGTACAAGTGTTTCTGTTACATGGATGAATCGTGCAATGCTGAAGTCAGGGCTGTCACTGTGCCTGTCTCCAGAACAGTGTGCATTGTACCTGACAGGTGAGCTCAGTGTTACTCTCGAATCATACTTGCACTTTCCTTCTCCCGCAGCAGCAGATGGTTTCAGACATAGAAAAAGGTTTTCCACTCCTTTCCATAGACTTGATGTCCTTAACTTTGCTTTAACCACTTTGGTATGAGCGTCGACTATAGTCGATAGCCACAGATGAATGCGCACAGCTGAGCATCGACTTTAGCCAACAGCCGTGCTATGAAGGCGCACAGCCGAGCGTCAACTTTA
Source organism: Mirza zaza (assembly GCA_008750895.1). Lineage (NCBI taxonomy): Eukaryota > Metazoa > Chordata > Mammalia > Primates > Cheirogaleidae > Mirza > Mirza zaza. The sequence goes on along the minus strand of VSMD01134005.1, from coordinate 2,616 downwards.
ACGTTAATAACAAAACTTGACTTTTCTAATTTTTCATTTATCAAAATAAAATTGTGAACATTTAAAAATAACGTAATGAAAACATATATGTATATGTTACCTATTCTGATTTACATGACAAGCAAAGCTGCCTGTAAAGTAAAACAAGCTTTCAGTGCTTTAAAGCTTTCCTCATCACGCAAGAGCAAAACGGACTCGTCGTCAATGCACAGCACACACTATCGTGCGGACTGTGAGTGCCTGCTGTGGGCAAGGTTTCGCGGCCGGTGAGCACCGTACCGAAGTGGTTAACACAGGATAACTTGCCTTTTTCATCTCACTAATTCCAATCTGTTTATGTGACTCTCCTGCTAGAAACTTCCTCGGTGATCCTTGTACCCTACCAGCTAAAGTCCATACCACCCAGCTGATTCATGCCCATCTATTTACTTTTATTTCTTGTGTTTCTTAATAGTCACTCTACTGTCAAAACAAAAATTTCTCGTCTCCTCCCAGGACACCTTGCTGTCTCACAACTAAGTGTATTGTCACCCTTGTCTCAGAGGGTGTCCCCTGTCCCCAGATGTAGCTCCAGCTCCCTGGTCGGTGACTGCCACGTCCACCAAGGGCCTGTGAAGGTCGATTATCTTTTGGGGTTATGTCTTCTCTCTTCTATGTACCCATGGAACCTGCATTTTATAGCATTTGTCAAGTTTTTAAAAATCTTTGTACCCATTTCCTTCCTAACTGTGATCCCCTTGAAGAGACAGTCTATGTCTTCTCTTTCTCTTACTTTTCATAGCTCAGCGTTCACCTCGGTTTGTGTTTCAAAAACATCCATAGAACAAATTAAACGGTTGCATTTCAAATTTCCCTCCCAACCAGTTGTATCTCGGCTCAGACTCAAGATCGTTTACTCAGTGAAGAGACTATGCCTCAGCATGTTTGTAGCTCTTCTTTTGATTTATCTGAAAAATCCCACCAGAAGAGCATTTATTGTCTTTGTCACCTCCTGGTGATGCCTCTTTATCACTGCTGTCATTTCCCTGGACTTAACCTTTCTAGGACAAGCACAAGATAGCCCTTATCAATCTTTAGCTCCTTTATTTAATCTACCTGCACTGGTCACCTTTGCTTATTAAAGTATATGAAGAATAATAGACTTTTTGTGGGTTTTAAAGTCATGAAAATGTTAAGCATTGTGGTACCTTAGAAATTAACCAGTATAAACATTCCATCCATAGGTCAGGAAACTCTGTGTGACCGGAGAGAAAGGAAGCAGCTTCTCAAGGTCACGCAGTGGGACCAGAATAAGTACCTAAGTCAACAGATATATAATTAGTGCTTTTTCTAGTTTGTGCTAGTACATTCACTCTCACATACACATACACAGAGGGCTTTCCCATTATAGAAATCCTTTTAACGAAATAGAAAATTGAACAAAAGTTTAACTACTTAGTGCTAACACATTTGAATTTATAAAGCTCTTTGAATTTTTTTGTGTCTTCAGGTATTCCAACAGAGATGTAATATTAGCAATGTTAATAGGGCACTTCTTCATTCCCTAGGGCTGTCCTGAGCCCTGCAGGGCATTTGGCAACCTTGGCCTCCTCCTACTAAATCCCCAGGTGCTGTGACAACCCCCTTCACCCCTTCAAATGTGTTCTTACAGTTCCAAATGTCCTCTAGGGAGATCAAAAAAGGTCAAGAGGGGCTGATTTATGCTGTTTGTTGATGAGCAAACTTCTTCCTGGAGAGACCAGAGAGAAGGCTGTTTAGTAGCACTGGGACCAGAATGATTCTTGTAACCATCGGTGTTATGGTCTTTCCACTAGATAATTGATTTATTTCCAATCTAGCCCACACGGTGGCCCCCTCAGTGATGTCAGCACTTGACCTGGGACTGTCAACAGGCTAGAGAGCTGGGAAGGCAAGAGCAAGGTGCGAAGGCCCAAAGAAGGAGGACAGACACGTGGAGGCAGCAAAATCCCACACCCAATTAAAACAGCATCTGCAGGGACCTTGCCTGGCACTAAACTTCCCCCAAGATCTGAAAAGGATGGAACACACCAAATTTAAGTTAAAAAAAATCTTTAAAAATGCACATTGGGTGAACCTCCTCAGTGCCAAACAATAGAGAGGGCACTGATACGGCTTCTGCAGTGCATTGCTTTGTTAAAATGTTCTTATCGATTTGCCTTCTGAGTTGCTGGATTATAAAAGCCAGTCATTTCATAGGAGTGGCACCAAGGCTTCCCTTTGGGTGGGAGTGAGGGGGAGTCATAACTATTTAAACAAGGAATTTTGTGGGTAGCTGGCATGAGGCCTGAGAAGTGTTGCTATTGCTCAAAGAGCCTGTAAACTGCGTGAAAGGCCTGGATTTCCTGCAGGGATAGAAGATCACAGGGCTTTCCAGTCCTGTCTGATTTACCTGAAAGGGAGAGGGAGGCACAAGCTGCCTGCTGCAGGGCAGTGTGGCTCAGGGAGGGTACAGGGTGGTGGCAGACCCCAGGGTGGGACTGGGTAGGAGGATGTTGCTGGGGAGACTCCTTCCCTTCCCTTCCCTTCCCTTCCCTTCCCTTCCCTTCCCTTCCCTTCCCTTCCCTTCCCTTCCCTTCCCTTCCCTTCCCTTCCCTT